>SNQJ01S0073674.1:72540-91795 GCA_010110895.2 Picea sitchensis
TGTATTTGGAGCGGTAGTTCAATAGGAGGATGCCCCCTCGAAGAGGCAAGTGAACAGGAGAGGATCCCTTCCATAATATGATCCATTGTATGGTGTTGCCCTACCCTAAGGGTTTGATAGTAATAAAGGAGATTTTGCATATTGTTCTTGTATATCTGTTGTGGTTCTTTTGTATTCAGTCCTTGGTTCTTTACAGAAAGAATCCCTCTGTGAGTTTCTAAATCTGACCATAATTAATCATGAAATAACCCACCTCACAAATGAGTTATTGCACGGATTTTATTCTCCTTCTTTTACTTTCCTTCGATGATTTTCTGATATCAATCCTTGGATCTTGGTGGATCCCTAAGTTTTGTCCTAACCTAGAGGTCACTCTCGCAATAGAATTCAAGTACACTTTACGCACTTTGCATAACTTCTCCATAGGAATGGTTTGCAATTCTTTCTTAGGGTATGCCTCCTCAAGCTTGTCCAAATCTATGTCTTCTAATTCCTTTTTTTCCAACAACATTTATGTGTCCCCTCCATCCTTCGTGAACCGGTCTTCAGTATGAGGGATTGGGGCCGAGCTAGGTAAAAATTGTTCTATGACAGGCGTAAGCCGGATTTCTTTGGATTTCCCTCGAGAGTTTTCAAGATTAACAAAATTTTGTGGTTATTCTACCATTTGTGAATATTGAAGGAGTTATTGGTGATCGATGGTTTTGAAGGACCCGGAGAAGATTTCTTCAGGGTAGTTCTTTTTTTTCCGGGGACCTGTGTGAAACCGTCTTTGGATTTCTCTGGGGCACTTACAGGGTCTTTCAGGGAGGTATTGAGGGGACAATTCCTGAATAGATGGCCATGCTCATGAGACTTTCGACATCTAAAAGGATTGTGTTAATAATCAATGGTTTGGGCCCATTCCTGATCTCATAATTCTAGAGTTATCAAACTAGGAAGAGGCTTGGAAATATTCATGTATACACAAATTTGAGCATAGGAGGTGTACCATCTTTGTCAGGTAAATTCAACATATTTTACATAAAGGACTAGGGTATTGCCTATTCCAACAAGAATTTCACCAAGCCATAATTCTTGTGATAGAGAGTAAAGACGAATCCAAACTGGGGCATATGATAAATCTCTATCTCGAGGTTGAATCGATCTGTCCAGTATCAGAGATACAAACCTGATGAGTTGAAGAAATACGGATCTCCCTCGAAGATTTTATCCTTGTCTTCCATATTGTGAAAGATGGTCGTGAAAAAACCCTTTGAGCCCAGTTGTAGGTCATAGTGTCCATTGGGGTTCCACCACTTCTTGATCCATTTAGATAGGTCCTTCTTTGAGGGCCAAAACCCTAAGAATTTGTCGATCGATGCATCCTCCTTCATGTATTATGTTTTCTCTGCAACTCTTGTGGAGCTGACCACATATTCTGGCGAGGTGGAGGCTTGAGGGATGCACTTGCCCAATTACCATACACGAGTCAACTTTGGATGGGAATATTTCGCCTCAACATCCATGGCTTTGACCCTATTGAGCTCCTCATGATACAGTTGGTCTCTCAAATGCAGCGGCGGCTCAAAGATCAACCATGACCCCCAAGCTCCTGAAGAATCATATTTTGTCTTGTTGCAATAGGAGGGGGCTCTTGCCCCCTCGACTTCTACCATTGTTGAAACCTCAAAGCAATTGTGAGCAGAAGAGCAAAGTATGGGTAGGGTTACATTGATAATCTAAAACCCTATTGAATCAATATCATCCAAACCCTAACAACAAAGCTTTGATCCGTATTTCAAACTTTAAAATTTAGCTTTTAATTTATTTAATTTTATTGTCATTTAATAATTATATAATTATTTTATATTTATTGTGAAAAATTTATAAAATTATTTATATATGATTTTTTATTAATATATATATATATATATAGTTTTTAATATTTTACTTAATATTTTTTATTATTTATTATATTAAATAATTTTTATAGAAATAAATAAATAAAATTAAAATTAATGAAATAAATTACATAATATCAATTATCATTTTTTATTTTTAACTTTATATTTATTAACAACTTGAAAAATATCAACTATCCCAAATCTCCACTCTCAAATATACTTAAGCAAAAAGTTTTATCCACATTCAAATACAATTAATTTGCTATCCCATTTGAAAGAAAATTTTAACAAGTATTATGCATTGTTAACTATTTCTTTATAGCTAGTGTTTATTGGATTTTATAAAATGTTTTGATAATTAATTTAACTGTATATAATTTAATTAAGTTTGAGTGTGTTTTGATGGTGAAGAACATGTGTTTCCTCTTAAAAAATCACAAGTTCAAATCCAAAAAATAAAATAAGATAGTTAATATATGATATTTATACATATTATTATGAATTAATTAATATTTAAAATACTGTTCGGTGTTTTGTACTTCTTTCTTGTTTTTTAATTTGATGAACAGATGGTTTCGGGTGACATCCACTGCACTGGAATTGAAATAGGGCTTGAGATATTTAACATAGTTAATATTCTTGAGGGTTTCTTTAAAAGAAATAACGGGCCTATTAGCTCAGTTGGTTAGAGCGTCGTGCTAATAACGCGAAGGTCGCAGGTTCGAAACCTGCATAGGCCATTGTTTTTTATGTTTCGTTTCATTGTTGGACAAAGCTGTTTTATAGGCCATCGTCTTTGAGCAACCATTATTCTCTCTTATCAGTATTTTGACATGTGCTAGTTTTCACCTTAATAAATATAAGAAATGCAACGGTAATGTGCAAAAATTATTTTAGAAAGTGCGATTTGAAGTAAGATGAAAGAAATGCAAGGATAATATGCAAAAATTATGTTAGAAAGTAGGATTTGAAGTTAGATGAGAAACCCGCTTTTAATTGTAGGACCATCTGTAATAAACATGTTAGAAAATGAGCCTTTTAATTGTAGGACCATCTGTAATAAACATGTTAGAAAATGAGTTTTGATGTGAAATGAAAGAAATAATTTTTACTCTCAATCACTTAAATTAATTATGTTAGAAAGTAGGATTTGAAGTTAGATGAGAAACCCGCTTTTAATTGTAGGACCACCTGTAATAAACATGTTAGAAAATGAGTTTTGATGTGAAATGAAAGAAACAATTTTTACTCTCAATCACTTAAATTAATTATGTTAGAAAGTAGGATTTGAAGTTAGATGAGAAACCCGCTTTTAATTGTAGGACCACCTGTAATAAACATGTTAGAAAATGAGTTTTGATGTGAAATGAAAGAAACAATTTTTATTCTCAATCACTTAAATTACTTTTTGATATGAGATGAAAGAAACAAACTTTCATTCTTAATCACTCAAATTGAGAAACCACTTTCATTTTCAATCACTCAAATTGAGAAACCACTTTCATTTTCAATCACTCAAATTACTTTTCATTGAAATGAAAGAAACAATTTTTACTCTCAATCACTTAAATTACTTTTTGATATGAGATGAAAGAAACAACTTTGATTTTTAATCACTCAAATTGAGAAACAACTTTGATTCTTAATCACTCAAATTGAGAAACCACTTTCATTTTCAATCACTCAAATTACTTTTCATTGTAGAACAACACTGTTTTCATTTTTTTTTTTCAGATTCAGCCAGCAACCATTATTGTATTTGATCAGTATTTTGACTTTTTTTAATTTTTCCATATAATTTAAATTTATAAATGTAAAAATTGTAATGGTATTGTGCAAAAATTATGTAAGAAACATGTTAGAAAGTGAGATTTGAAATGAGATGAGAAAAACAACTTTCATTTTCAATCACTCAATTTACTTTTTTTTTTTCAGATTTAGTCAGCAACCATTATTATGTCTTATCAATGTTTTGACTGGTTTACTTTTCATCTTTAATTCAAATAAAATAAAATAGATGGGATAAACAACTTTTCTTTTCAATCACTTAAATTATATCCAAATAATTAAAAATATTTTGTGTTGCAAAAAAATACAAAATTAAAATTTTACAGAACAAGTAAAGTTTTTAAAAGTTCTGAATGAAAAAGGGCAAGTTTTTCGGTTGGTAACAAATTCTAAATTGAAATGTATTCAAAAGACTTAAAATAAATCGATGTAATTTAAATGTTCTAAATTTTTTACTATTTCTGGTCATATTTTCCAGTCAATTTTGCCGAAAGCTTGATTAGAAATTATTGGAAATGCAGATCTCAATTCTTAAATCTATATAATCCTAGTGATGCAAAGGGTTTTGAGGGTACTAAATCTACTAATGCATTAAAAAATGCACCGTAAACAAAAAGAAAAAATGCAATTTCACTAACAATGGTATGCCCAAATTCCTATCATGATTATAAACAGGAAAGTTTCATAAGCCCATTCAAATGACATAGAATAAATCTATCAGTTGTTGGATTGCTATGTGTTGTTTCTCGAACAAACAGGGAAGTTTCATGACCCTTATTTCCACTACGGTGGAGAGTTACTTTTGAGTTATCAAAATCAAATTACTCAATCTAAGTATTTTATCATCCAAATCAAATTACTCATTCTAAGAATTTTATTGCAATGGATAGAAGAAATAAGAAAGCATCGTACAACACTTACTGTTACAGCATCAAACCGCTGATGAAAATACCATTTATATAAAAATCAACTATCAATTGAAAATAATTATCATTGGGAGAAGTCAAGAAAGAAGGAAACAGAAGAATCCAATTAATTCCCAACCTTGATTATTAGATATTCAACACAAAGTTTACTTGGCACAAATTTGTGATAGCTAGATAGTAAATGGTTTGCGGATCAGCTGCATTTTTCAATTAATGGCTTCTCTGGCTTCAATCCTTCTTTGTTATATCAAATTATTAGATGCATTTTGATTGTCATTGTGTGTTTAAAATTGAAATTACTAGTAAGCATAGGTTACCTGAATTGAAATTACTAGTAAGCATAGGTTACCTGACGTAAAATGGACTAGGCACAGAAGGACAAACGAAGTGAAACCAAATCAATAATTCATTCACAGGTTATAAGGAATAAATAAACCTGATTTCAGCTGGTAACTCCCATTTTGGATGCAACCAGTTTTAAACCAATCAAATGAGTATAAGTAAAAATTTATCATGATGATTAAAACATAAGTTGTGACTGGTGATAAATTAGAATTTTGTTAAAATATGGTAATTATTCCAGTTAACTATTTTTGGAGCGTTAATTATCTTTTGAGAAAGCTCTAGAAGTTAGTTCCAGTTAGTTGAAGAAAGTTTTGGAAGAGTTGAGTTCTAATATTAGTAATTTGTGTATTTGTATGTTCAGCCATAAACAAGGAATGGATCAAAGTTTTAGAGGGGCAGCTCGTGTTCTGTTTTGTATTCCGTTTTGTGTGTTTGTGCATGCTCCTTCCTCTTTCAAATTAGTAATTAGTATTAGAGTTAAAAGAATTTGTGAATTGTTATAGTAAGATTTGTCTCACCACAAGTTATCTTGCACAAAGGGTCTTTTTCCATTTCCATATCTAGACTTATCATCATTTTTATGAATCCAGAAAGGTAAAATATATATTTTCCTATCAGTTATGTAAGATGATACGCTATTTCTGCACCACTACAGCCTACTTACATCGGGATTTGTTAGAAAATACAAAATGAGTTGGGTTCTATGTCACGAAAAAGATTTCTGATCCTTGGCCTCCATATACTAGAAACGCTCGACTGCCCTTTAGTTGCATTCTAAGGCTATAAGAGACCAATTTCGGAAGCTATGGAAAAGAGGATAAAACATTCAACTTTGAGAGCAAAGTTACTCTAGAGAAATTATCATTTGAGCTCCACATTCCTTTGTCCTTTTAATTTTGAACATAGTGTTCAACCCCAAGCTCTTTCCTATTGTTGAGAGGACCTCATTGTCTTTCCTATGAGCTTGCCTTTGGTGGAGGATTGAAGTGGTGGAGACCCATTTGAAGGAACTTGTTTTGTTTTGAACCATGTCGACAGGGAAGTTTGTAATGTTGTCACTTCTAATGATCAATTATTAATAGAAATATCTATTTCATTCTATTTGGTATTCGTAAAATATATGATTATTATCCATGACTATGTTTGTAATGTTTATTAATGGATTATATCTGATGTGCTAAGCCCTTTACATTATGTACTTGCTCGCTGTTTGTTGAGAACTTATTGGCGGTATAAAACTTTTGGGTCAAAGTGCTCATCAGAAACATCATCAAACAAGTTGGATCAGCAGACTCCTTCTTATATTTCACATTAGTTCATATAGCATATGTTGGAATTGAGTTGATTTCTCAGTCATACCGTCTGTTGTGGTTTACCTGGCCACGAGAGTTTTTCCCCTTTGCAACATGGAATCACTGTAACAACAAAATCGAGAGAAGATCAGCAGAGCTCGCATCACATTGCAGAGAGAACAAGAAAATCAGAGAGAATGCATCACATCGCAGAGCTTGCAAAAAATTAGAGAGGAGGCGACAGATTGAAAAGACTTCACTGGAAATTGAGGTTGAGGATTTCATATTGGAGCCGCTGGCTCAATATATAGCCGACGTCGATTCTGACGTAGTGGCTACATTTTTACCAAACCCTAGCCGCAAATTCTGAGGTAGTATCAAAGATAGTAGTCTCTCTCCGCTGAATTTCAAAATGTACGATGGATCACATTAAGTGCGTTTTTGTTTACCATTTTTTATAGGCTTTGGTTAAATGTCTTACCTTTTGGGTTTTTTGGCTGAATCCAAAGATGTAAATCTAGACAAAATCTCTATTTCTCTATTGTCTAAATTGCATTTTGAATGCATAAACGGATTCAACATGTTGAAAAACCCTAAAGTACTTGGATTATACAAATTTAGCCACTCAAATCAGCAGATCCAACCATTCCTCATTGGATTTTGGGCAAAATCGAAAGAAAAAATTGCTTTAGACTACTGCTAGTCTATCACCCAAGGATCACACCCTACTTGAGCCACAATCTCAACCTTTAACATGGTTAGATTTTGTCCCCAGTTTCCTAACGGTGACTTTAACATCACAAAGTGCCTTAACAACAACACATTATGTCACCTACTCTCCTACACCCTGAGACTAAGTAGTTTTGGTTTGAATTTCATTTTAATAGCCAAAAATTTATAATTTATAATTTTACCAAGAAATTAGGAGGTGGTGGTAAATAAGAATCACTTCATCCCACTCTGCATTATATTGAAAAATGTATTTTTTAAGAAGTACCTAGTTGTATAGTACCCATTGCATAACTTCATATTCTAATTCTCACATTTGTATAAGAAATTTGGATTATGTACTTTTTAAAAGATACATTTTTCAATATAGTGCATATGGAGGATTGACATTTTGTGATGAATTTTACTTATTAGTATGGATTTGTGAAGTCATTCTTATTTGACACCATCTTCTAGTTTCTCTGGTAAAAATTATGATTTTTGGGCTATCAAGATGAGAACCAAACTACTTATAGAAAATTTATAGGATGTTGTGTTGAAAGGTTTTGAAGAACCCTCAAATTAGGAAGCTTATGAAGACTAAGGATTCAACATCACAAGGATCAATTCATAGAAAATAAGAAGGATGATGCAATAACATTGTTTTTCATTCAACGAGGCTTGGATGAGAGCATTCTTCCCAAAATAGGTAAACAACCAAGTCCAAAGAGGCTTGGGATATTTTGGTGATGACATATAGTGAAGCATGAAAGCAACATCATCAACATCAAGACAACATGCACTGTTGCGCTTTGTTGATGAAGACATTGTAACTAAAAAGTAGAAAATTTGGACATTGTGGAAACAATTGAAGAACTGTGGAAGAACCCGCTAGCAGTAAGAAAATAAAACAAGATATGGAGGACTACGCTTGTCCCAAACATTGGCAGAGAATTTTGTTGAGGAAACACAAAAGAAAAATGACTTTGGTACTTAAATGCATCGAGGATTTGTAAAGAAAGTGAATCCTATGTTAGACATGTGGATGATGAAATTTAAGTTGAAGGTGAAAATGAAACTACCTTTGCAACAGTATCAAAATGTAAGGAATCTTGCAATGGAAGTTGTTGAAGACATGAATGAGGCTATAGTGAATGTTGAATTTTATGTTGAATATATGAAAGTGGTTATGAAAAAGTTGTCATAACTACAACAAAAGAAGAACTAGATAAAAATACAACCATCAGAGTTGTTGAAGTTATTGCAACACTTGAAGAGGAGATGAAAGAAAATAAATATGTTTTAGATCTTACAGAGGTTGACATAAATGTTAAATCGACAGTAAATAAAGGACAAGCAGATGAAGAAGATAGATGATAAGGAAATATTGAAGAAGAAGACCAAAGTAAAGTTGATGTTGAAGAAGAAGAAAATGTATGCAGAACATAAAGTTGGGAGAAAAAATAAGAAAAAACTTGTAGAGCATAGAAAGTACAAGCTACACCAATATGAAGTAAAGAAGGTAAAACATGTTTTTTGAGTTGATCTCAAGGGTTGTAAGCCTAGCCGAGACTTACACCAACAAGCCACCATGTTATGAATTTTGTAAGCCTATAGAGACAATGTCGATTGTAAAGTTGTCATGCTTAGCATTAGAACTATTAGCTGTCATAATTAAGATGGAGTGTTAAAATATGGTAATTACTCCCGTTATCTATTTTTGGAGAGTTCTAAATTTAGAGAGTTGTAGAAGAGTTTCAATTATAGTTCCAATTAGTTGAAGAAAGCTCTAGTTCCAGTTAGTTGAAGAAAGCTCCAGAAGAGATGAGTTCTATTATTAGTAAACTTTATGTATTTATATCTTCCTCCATAAGCAATGAATGGATCAATTTTTAGAGGTGCACAAATTGTGGCTATATTTTAATAACTAAAATTTCAGTTGTTGAAGTGAAAACCTAGATTCCAATATGTCACAAGTTTTTTTTAGTCATTTTTTCTAATACCTCTAAAAAAAAATATTAAAAAGTGGGATAACTTTAATTCTTTATTCCTCAAAATTCTTTTTTCAAATTTAATCATATCAATGTTTTTAATAGTTTTATTTTTTAATATTAATATATCAATGTTTTTAATAGTTTTATTTTTTAATGTTAATATATGAATGTAAGAAATGTAATCATACTATGTAAATTTATGTTTGAAATATATTACAAAGTGAGATTTGAAAATAAATAGGACAAACAAATTTTCCTTTCAATCAGTCAAATTACATTCAATTAATTATAATAATTATAAAATAAAAAATTAAAAATCTTAAAAAACACTTAAAGTTATTTGAAGTTTTAATGAAAAAGGGGCAGTCTTTATGTCGGTAACAAATTATGTACTCAAGTGTATTCAATTGACTTAGAATAAATCTATTGGTTGGTGGATTTCTATGTCAAATTACATTCAATTAATTATATTAATTATAAAATATAAAATTAAAAATCTTGAAAAACACTTAAAGTTCTTTGAATTTTTGAATGAATGAAAAAAGGGCAAGTCTTTATGTCGGTAACAAATTATGTACTGAAATGTATTCAATTGACTCATAGGAAATCTATTGGTTCGTGGATTGCTATGTAGGGAAGTAGGGAAGTTTCATGAGCTTTATTTCCACTATGGTGGAGAGTTACTTTTGAGCTTTCAAAATCAAATTATTATTTTAAGAATTTTATTGAGTGGTGAGTTACTTTTGAGCTCTCAAAATCAAATTACTATTCTAAGAATTTTATTGGAAATCAAATTACTATTCTAAGAATTTTATTAAGAATTTTATTGGAAATCAAATTACTATTCTAAGAATTTTATTGGAATGGATAGAAGGAATAAGAAAGTATTGTACAACACTAACACTTATTGTTGAAAAAATATAGACAAAATTGGTACAACACTTTATTTTTTATTTTTTCTAACAATTTTTCTTTTAATTTTTCTAAGATATTGATATTGATTTTCTAAGATACTTTATCTTCAAGGTTTTTATTACAACGCATTTCAACCTTTATTTTCCTTTTATTACAATCTGTTCCAACCTTTACTTTCCTTTATCTCTCCACCCCATTTCTCTTACAAATTGTGGATCTTAATGCTCCACATCATGTGTGATCCAAAATGGATCCAGAGAAGGTTAAGACAACTCAGGATGCATAGAAGCAACTTAGAACGCTCAGAATGACTTCAGCACACAACAAAAGGGAAAAAATTCAAAGTTCATAAAACTCAGTGAAAATGGAATAATCACAAAAAGTGCGTCACAAGATTTCTGATGGTGTAAACGGCTCGTCAAACAGAGTTATAGATCAAAAGTTATAAGCGATCAAAGTTTAGTCAAACTTGGTCAAACAGGGGAAAGTCAAAGTGACACATGGCACCACTGCAAGGGTGACACGTGGCACAACTGAGTTGGCAAGATGATGTGGCATGGAAGATACATGGGCATGTTCGGTGATGACACATGTCAACTTCATTGGAAAATCAAATTGTGACAAGAAAGCACGGGAAGAGACCAAGCACGCCTGTATGGATCTGTACGGACTTGGGCACGATTTTCAAGAATTGGCATGTAGTTCTAGATTTTGGCGTGGATTTTGAGACAGTGCAGATTTATTCCAGTAGTAGTGGCATGGAAACCAATGCATGGGTGTCTTGGGGGCCCGGAAGTGTCTGACTCGGATTGAGACGTGGAGACAACCATTTTTAGGTAAAACGACGTCACGAATGCAGTGGTGGTGTTAGTTTTGTGATTTGAGCAAAGATTCTATGTATTAACTCCAAAATGAGGTATACTTATGTATTTTTCTCAATTCTTTTGTGGAGTTAATAAAAAGACCTACCCATTTGAGAGCAGGACCCGAAGACGTAATCCACTAGAGACGAACTCCATTATCAAGTTTTTTGTATTCATATTGCATGATTATGTCTCTTTCATTTTGAGTTTTTCCTTCTTTATGGTGTACTTTTGTTTATGCTCATTTAATACAGTTCTTTAATAAGTCACCTGGCAAAAAGATCTTGGATCATGTTGGTATCAGAGCCAAGTTGTCTTTGACTTGAATTGTTGAGTATGAATGCTTACTAGGGCCAAGCATAAGCAGGGTGAAGGAACTCTTAATACGTTCAATCCCAAAGTTGGTCGTACATCCCGAAGGAAGAAGATGGAAGAAGAGGACAAGCACGATGAACAGGAGAAAAACTTTCACATGGTCTTTTATTGCAGGTCAGAAATGGTTGAACGAATGTATGGAGATTATGAGAAGAGGATGAAGAAGAAGGAGAAGAAAAATGAAGCACATGTAAATGATGATGCTTCGATAAACCAAGGGGTTAGAGGAGATCCTCCTGAGCCTCTGTCTTTGCCTTCAAGTTCTAGTTCTTCTTCCTCTGAGAATTCTCATCACTCTCAACATTCTAACCATAAAGCCTCTTTTAAGAAACCGTTATTAAAGATTGATGTAAATTTTTCTTTACCTATGTTTAATGGAGATGTTAATCCTAAAAAGTTAGACAATTGGATCCAACAGGTTGAAGTATATTGTCGTGTTCATCATATTAACGAAGAGGAAGTTAAAGTGCAACTAGATTCTCTTCGGTTGGAAGGCACCACTCTCGTATGGTGGGAGAGCAAGCTACATGATAGGAGTAAGTATGGTAAGCTTATTTCCTCATGGTCGGATTTTTAAACAGATATAAGGAAGCATTTCTATCCATTAGGGTATTTACATAAAGCAATGATGGAGTGGAAAACGTTGAGACAGAGTAAAGGTCAGAACGTACAAAGTTTCACAGAGGAATTTAGGAAGAAAGCTTTAGCATTGAATATTCCTTTGGATTCTTATGAAACTTTAATGAAGTGTATTGGCGCACTTCATAGTTATATTCGTCATACTTTGCTCTTGTTTAACCCCACTAGTCTTAACGAAGTTTGTGTGCAAGCCACTCACCTTGAGAACAAGGGGAAACATGTTCAAGAAGATACCATGAAGAAACCTCCAATTTCCCACAAAAGACTTTCAAGAAGTTCAAAAGGAAGGGAAAGAAGACCGCTACAGTAACGAGAGAAGGAGAAAAACCATCTTGCATTCATTGCAAGAGGAGCAGTCACGATGAAGAACACTATTGGAAACTACATCCGGAAAAGAAACCCAAATAGTTCACTAGAAAGGGGAAGATAAAGACTGTTGCTACAATGCAGTAAGATCTTGGTTCTAAATTAGGAGATGAAGGAAAGATCATAACAGTTGGAGTACAAGGTAAAGATTCTCTTCATGCTAGTTCAAGTTCCACTGATGAATCTCATACTGATGAACGAAAGAGGAATGAGTTATTTCATATATGAGTTGTATCTAATCATACTAAGATAGATACATTATTTGATCTAGGTTCCCAAGTAAATTTAATACCTGAAGCACTTGTCAAGAAGATGGGTCTTGTAATGAAACCACATTTAAAGCCTTACCCTCTTGGTTGGGTATGTGACAAAGCAAAAATTAATGTCACCAAACAATGTAGGGTTAGATTTGCTATTTCTTCAAAGTTGATTGATGAAGTAGATTTGGATGTTGTACCGCTTGATATATGTGGCATAGTGTTGGGAAGTCTGTATCTTTATGATAGAAAAGCAATCTTCTTTCGTCATGAGAACAAATACCACCTTACTAAAGGGGGAGTAGAATATATGGTTAGAGTTCACAAAATGAGGGTGAATACAACACTTGTTATTGCAGGGAAAATGAAAAGACTCATAACCACTAATAAGAGATATGTACTCATGGTTGTCAAAGAGAAAGATGTCGGGACATACGACTCTTTCCAAGGATGTGATCCATCTCATAAAAATGAATTAACTGATATTGTCTCTAAGTATGATGATATTTTTCAAGAACTAGATGGATTACCTCCTAAGAGGGAAATTCAACATGAGATACATTTACAGTAGGATTCTCCTTTGCCTAATGTGGGGATGTACAAGATGTCAGTTGTGGAGATGACAGAGATCAAGAAGCAGATATTGGGCTTATTGGATCAAGGAGTCATCAGGCCTAGTTCATCTCCTTGTGGTTCTTCGATCGTGATAGTGCCAAAGAAAAATGGCACATGGCGAATGTGTGTCGATTACCGAGCCTTAAATAAAATCACAGTGAAAAATCAATACCCTCTTCCTCGCATAGATGATTTACTTGATCAATTAAAGAATGTTGTTTATTTCACTAAGTTGGATTTGTGCAGTGGATACCATCAGATCAGGGTTGCAGAAGATGATGCATGGAATACTGCCTTTAAGACCAAACCATGATTGTTTGAGTGGTTAGTTATGTTGTTTGGGCTTTGTAATGCTCCGACAACTTTCATGCATGTGATGAATGATGTATTCAGGCCTTTCCTGGATGAATTTGTGATTGTATACTTAGATGACATTCTTGTTTTCAGTGGGACTTGGGATGAACATGTAAGGCATGTAAAACAAGTATTGGATACTTTGCAGAGGGAAAAGTTGTATGTGAAAATGTCAAAGTGTGAATTTGGCAAGACTGCACTTGTATACTTAGGTCACATCGTGGGAGGAGGAAAATTATAGATTGATCCTTCCAAAATTGAAGTGATTGTGAAATGGCCTGAGCCAAAGAGTGTAACCGAGATTCAAAGCTTCTTGGGTGTAGTCCAATATTGGAGAAGATTCATTCCCAACTTCTCTTTTATCGCAGCTCATTTGCATGCCTTAACCAGTGTGGAGAACACTTTTCAGTGGGAAGGAAAGCAACAAAAAGATTTCAATATTTTCAAGGAGAAGATCAGTACTGCACCAGTATTAGCACTGTCGAATCTTCAACAACAGTTCAAGATCGAGACAGATGCCAACGGATACGCCATGGGTGCAGTATTGATGCAATATTGTAAGCCTATCTGTTACCGCTATGAGAATTTTAACCAAGTTATCATTAACTATCCTACATATGATAAAGAGTTGTATGCATTAGTTCAAAGTGTAAAGAAATGGAAGCATTACTTGTTAGGGAAGGAAACAATTATACATATAGATCACCAACCCTTACAGTATCTTCAAGCACAGACCAAATTGCAAAAATCTCAGCACTGCAGATGGATGGGTTTTCTACAACAATTTCATTTGGTAATCAAGTACAATAAGGGTACAAGTAACAAGGTAGACGATATGCTTTCTAGACCTCCTATTGTTGCTTCTATTATTTTGAAGAATACTTCTTTATCTCATGATAGATATGTAGATCAATATGCCATCGATGAATATTTTAAAAAAGTATATGAGAAGCTAACCCATGGTGCACAGGTAGAGAATTATTGTCTTCAGGGAAAGTTACTCTATCATCTTGGGAAGCTATATATTCCTACAAGTGAATGAGTCCATGTAATACGAGAAGCTCATACTTCTCTTGTATCGGGGCATTTTTGGGTAGGAAAAACTATGGCTCATTTGCAAAGGTTTTGTTACTGGCCTCAAATGAAAGAAATTGTAAGTAAATATGTAAAGGGGTGTGTGATGTGTTCTACTTGTAATCCCTCTAATAGAAAATTGGGGCTATACTCACCACTTCCTGTTCCATCCCATCCATGGGAAATCATTTCCATGGATTTTGTAGGGGGTTTACCAATTACCAGAGGGGGTCATGATTATTTGTATGTTGTAGTGGATAGGTTTAGAAAGATGTGTATCTTGATGCCATGTAAAAAGAAGATCACTGCTGAGAAGACAACTAATCTCTTTTTTCAGCATGTTTGGGTTCACTTTGGATTACCCATGTCTATTGTCTCGGATTGAGATACTCGATTCCTTGGGGATTTTTGGACTAGCTTATGGAGAATGATGGACACCAAATTGAAGAGGAGCACTACTTTTAATCCACAGACTGACGGACAGATGGAGGTGGTAAACAGAACAATGGTACTTTTTCTTCGAGGCTACTGCAACAAGTATCCTAAGTTATGGGATGAACAAATACCTTATGTACACCATGATTATAATCGAGCTTTACATTCATCCACTCAAAGTTCACCTTTTGAGACGTGTTATGGGTACCTACCAAAGGTTCCTTTGGACTTGATGTATGGGAGAGATGTCGATGTGAATGAAGAACGAACAGAGGACAGAGCCCGCAAGTTCATCCAGAGGATTCAACAGATACACCAGGCAGTCAGGGAACAATTGGAANAAAGAGTCAAGCACAGTATAAATCTCAGCATGACAAGCATAAGGTTGATCATCAATTCTAGGTTGGAGACCGGGTATGGCTTCATATCAGCAAGGAACGATTGAAGGGTGAAGGCAAGAAAATCAAGCCCATCCGATATGGACCCTTCACTATTTTGGAGAAAAGTGGCACTAATGATTTTCGTTTAGATCTTCCACCTTATATGCAGATATATTTAGTTGTGAACGTAGAGAACTTGAAACTTTTTGAGCCTCCCATGATCATGGATCGGAATGAGGAAGTTTCAATACCTTCATTTGATGAGTTCCTGCCTAAGTACTTGGATGAGTTATAGGAATATATCATCCTCGACAAAAGGACGAGGACTTCACGCAGAGGTGATGTTGATTATCTTCGAGTAGGATTAAAGGGCACACATCCAAGCAAGGCAAAGTGGATTGAGAGAGATAAGGTGAGGGAACTCTTCCCTCACTTACCAATTGATTGATGAAAGCTTTTGGTGGTCCGAAAAGCTCTCAGTGGGAAGGCGTGATCCAAAATAGATCCAGAGAAGGTTAAGACAACTCAAAATGCATAGAAGTAACTTAGAAAACTTAGAATGGTTTCAACACACTGCAAAAGGGAAAAAATTCAAAGTTCCTAAAACTCAGTGAAAATGGCATAATTGCAAAGAGCACGTCACAATATTTCTAATGGCGCAAATGGCTCGTCAAACAGAGTTACAGATCAAAAGTTATAAGCGGTCAAAGTTCAGTGAAACATGGTCAAACATGCAAAATTCAAAGTGACACGTGGCACCCCTGCAAGGGTGACACATGGCATAGCTGAGTTGGAAAGATGACGTGGCATGGCAGACACATGGGCACGTTCGGTGATGACACATGTCAACTTCATTGGCAAATCAAACTGTTACAAGAAAGCATGGGAAGAGACCAAGCATGCCCGTACGGATCTGTACGGACTTGGGCGTGATTTTTGAGAATTGGCATGCAGTTCTAGATTTTGGCATGGATTTCGAGATAGTGCAGTGATTTATTGCAGGAGAAGTGGCATGGAAACTGAGGCATGGGTGTCTTGGGGGTCCGAAAGTGTCCGACTCAGATTGAGACGTGGAGACAATCATTTTTAGGTAAAATGACTCCACGAACACAGTGGTGGTGTTAGTTTTCTAATTTGAGCAAATATTTTGTGACTTAACTCCAGAATGAGGTATACTTATGTATTTTGCCCAATTCTTTTGTGGAGTTAATAAAAAGACCTACCCATTTGAGAGCAGGACCCGGAGACGTAGTCCACCAAGGACGAACTCCATTATCAAGTTATTTGTGTTCATATTGCATGATTATGTCTCTTTCATTTTGCGTTTTTCCTTCTTTATGGTGTACTTTTGTTTATTCTCATTTAATACAGTTCTTTAATAAGTCACCTGACGAAAAGATCCCAGATCAACGTGAAACCCATGAACGTAAAAACAATTATCACTGCCTCCTTTGAAATAATAAAGAGGCGTTAAATAATAAATGTATATATATATATATATATATATATATATATATTTTAAATAACGGAGAGCAATTTTTTTTTATAAAACATCTTTTAAAATTTAGAATAAAAAACTTCTTGGTCGGCTTCCTCATCCATCATGTCGATCTTTAAAGATCACAAGAGTACTCCTCTAAAATAATTCCTTCTCAGGGTATGTCTTGGTCGCTTCTCTAGGGTTTCTCACATGCTTGGTAAACTACATCTTTGTGTTCTTTGAATCCGTCTCTCTTCTTATAGCGAATGATTTCTCTAAACTGCCTAGAAACACCTCTATTTACCAACAATGTCTTCACTAATTTGTTGCCTTTTGAGGCTTTAGTGTTCACAATACACATATACAGGCTTTTTGGACCCTCTAGTGATGGAGTGAGGCCTAGACCCGCTATGATACCATTAAAAGATTAAGAAGAGACATAATTGAAACAACACTTTATTTTTTTGATGCATCTATCACCATCACCATGGTCCCACATTATGAGATTAAAATCTCATACTTTTCCCTTGTTAATCGAAGATTCGAATTCTCTGATTCAAGTGGAATTAATACCACATTCCTCCTATGGAAAACACCTCATGCTGCTCGAAAAAAGGGACACACTACATGATCACATACTGATCTATGTAGGCCTGATTCAATCAAGTCTTACAAAACATGAGGAACACAACTATGGGTGTCTTCTCAACTTTGAAAAAGTGAGCAACTCTCTTCCACAAAATAAATTGGTGCCTTCTTTCTCTTTATTGTTCACATGTTTTTGAATTCTACACTAACTTCCTTCTCGAAAAATCTCTGTTACTTTCACCCATATCCTTCACGCCCTCTCCTCAGGCTCAACTCAAGTTGTTTTGGCTTGGGAAAACAAACCTTTGTCGGCCTTCATATCATGGGAACCATCCTTGGTGCGCAACATTCCTTACAGAACATATGGACAAAACCCTCACAACCTTCCATATCCCTTGGTTGATAAAGTGTTGGATGAAATTGGTTCATAAACCTTGTAATGGTGAGATGGTGAGATTTGATTTTCTTTGTAATCATGAAACATTGTTTAGGAGTACTGTTAATGGTTTGGAAGTGTTACTAAAGTCTTTGGAATTATTATTGATAATATTTATATTGAGATTCACGACCTCAAAATGAGGTTGATGTTGTTTTGTTAGAATTTACAACTATAACAAATGACACGAGAATATGGAAATCCAAGACGAAGGTAAATTCAAGAGGAAAAAGGAAAACACATGGTCATGAGATTTATTTTGGAATTTATAAAGAAAGATGCAATTTTAGTGAACTGAAGAAGCATATTCCAGTCAGGCAAACAAAGTTGATAGATTCCAGTCAGGCCAATAAAGTCGATAGATGAAGAAGATATGGAGCGAATAGTTTGCAAGACATAAAATCGAGGCTTCCAGGGAGAAAAATCTGCAATACAAAAGTATTTCCTCTTCTATTGTTGAAGAGAAAGTATCATTGATGTTGAGCCATTTTGTGGACAACGTTTCAACATTATTGAGCAGTAAAATATCCATGTAGAAAAACTCACCCCGAGAAAGAAAGAAAACCAAAAAGTCACAAAGAATAGAGATGGGAAGAGACATAAATAAAAAGTGGAGAAGAGAATGCAACAAAATACAAATAAATTTTGATTAAATTTTGGTTTTTTTCATTCACCAACAAATATAAGAATAAATGAATTGTTTTAATTTGAGGGGTGCATATTCGGTTGTACCCGAAACCCCAATAGACACTCTAGTAATTTTTTTGATCTAAGGTTTTTGGTCCAAGTTGTAAGATTTGCTATAAGCAAGTTATACTCCCCAAATGTTTTGTAAGCCCTGATTGAGTCAGGCCTACATAGGTCAGTATGTGATCATGTAGTGGGTATCCCTATTTTTGAGCAACATGAAGCACTGACCATGATACATCACAACTATCCCTGGTTTCGAGCAGAGCGTTGGCCATGGGAGAGATGATACATCAAGTTTTGGAATGAACAGTTGGGTAGGTATGAGGGTGTTAGTAGGTGTATTTGTATCTAATCTTGATTTTGAATCAGAGAATTTCAATCTTTGATTAACAAGAGGGGAATGTGAGATAGATTAATCTTAGAGTTGGTTGGGACCAAGTTATGTTTAAGGGGGAGTGCCAAGTTATGATTAAGGATGGGAAGCTGGTGATAATGATAGTTTTTATCAGATGTAATTAAGGGGGAGTGTTAAGGAAAATAATTACATCCTTATGTAACTAGCAAATTAGTTATTTTACCATTATATGAGTTGGTAACTCCATAACTTCTTGTAACTATATTGTGTAATTGTACATGTTCATATTAATAGGATATACATCAATAGTGTAGTTTGTTGCATCAAATTCTGTCTCTGCC
This sequence comes from Picea sitchensis, assembly GCA_010110895.2. Classification (NCBI taxonomy): domain Eukaryota; kingdom Viridiplantae; phylum Streptophyta; class Pinopsida; order Pinales; family Pinaceae; genus Picea; species Picea sitchensis. The sequence continues at coordinate 91,643 of SNQJ01S0073674.1, forward strand.
TAATCTTTTTAGCTATTACAACTGTTAAATTTTTAATTAAAATAATGTACCAAGGCAAGTGTTTCTCTTCCCTAGGCACCTAAGGGGAGAAATTGCCGAAATTGGGTCTTAGTCAAATTAATTTGTGAGATGCAAATTAAAAGATAACTTTAT
>SNQJ01S0073674.1:117367-139908 GCA_010110895.2 Picea sitchensis
ATCAAGGCCCTCCTTCGACAAGTCTATTCCTGTCAACTTCAACACATTATCCAGGGACTAGACTTAGAAACCAATTAGTACTTTGGGACCTGCATGCCTCAATGGCAGGCCTCCTCACATTCGAAAGTGGGTTTACATCATTGACCTCTAATCGAATGATTCCATGGATGTTCGACTTCAACTCATCCATTCACATTTGTTGGAATGTACTAAGGTACCTTGGGTATCATTGACATGAATGATGATTTCCCTCGCGCTTGTTAATGATTTACATCATTGACCAGTAATCAAGTGGTTTCTTCCATGTTTGACATCAGTACATCTGTTCACATGGTTAGATTCATACTACATCGGGATCGGTAAGAAGAACCTGGGTTGAGTCATCACTCTTATATGTACTTTGCCCAGGTTGTGAAGGAGTTTCTTTTGAACAATGACACATATACTGTTACATAGATCCACTTTGTATTGGTCATGGCTATGTCTTGTCATCTCATAGATCCACTGTGTATTCTTCGTGGCTATGATTAGTTCAGGTCATAGGAGTATAGATCCACACTGTATCCTTGGTGGCTATACCTTTTATCAATACAATTATGGATCCACAATGTATTTTATGGCGGCCATAACTTGCAAGTCTTTATCATCCAAGCATAGGTATGTTTGCCTTGGGTTTGAAACATGTCATAATATTTGTTGGATGTTTGTGTGTAGCTTCTGTCAAGTTCTCTGCATCTATACCCTTTCTTGAAAGTCTACAAAGAATTTCAGTTATCAGTTCTCGTCTTCTAACTTCATACTTTGGGGGGAAATCTGTTACACATCAAAATTACTCACTTCGATAGTGTCACAAGTGTCGTCATTACAAGTGTCGCAAATGTCACATTTTGGTCGCAAGTGTCGAAAATGTTAGAAAAAGAATACTTCCATAATTCCTATGTCGTGCCTATAATGACATTGGAAGGACACTTGAAACACTTCAAACATTTGATTTGGATGAAGAGGAATGGGTTAACAGGGTTATGAACCTCTTGTCATTTGAAGCAACCATTAAAAATTGAGTTTCAGAGGAGAACGCTCCCCTATACCAATATTAGGAGTGTTGGCGCTCCCCTATACACTCTTTGGGAGTGTTATAACTCTTTGTCTGCCCTTTTTGAGGAGCGTTGCTACTGTTAGGAGTGTTGGCACTCCCCTATGAATTGTTAGAGAGTGTTGTAGTGCTCTGATGCCCCTTTTGGGAGAGCGCTACCTATTTTGGGAAAAATTGGTTTGATGGGAAGAATGAGGAAACGATCTCTTCAATCTCTAAAGGCAGTTGGATTCGAATCCTTGGTCAAGCCATGATCTTAGGGAAGATCCCTAACTGAAGGAGGAAAATACTCAACTTACCCCAAAGATATCTCAAGTGGTTAGGCCTCTCTAAACCTATATAAGCAGGCCCTCTCATGGTGAAAGGGGGGAATGATTGGAGGCATGAAACCTATGATCTCATAGGAAACACACAGTGAAGTGGAGGAGAATAATCAGTGAAATTATTTTCATTCTGATCATGGGTCTTTTGAGAAAGGGTTAGACAAGGAGGACTTGATGAAGCTGCTACACTCGCATCTATGGTTGTAAGTTTCCTTTGTTGTTGTTCTCATCAATATAATATGCTTGGCCTGTTTATTTCTATTTTGTGCTTAATATCACATGAACTTGTCTATAATATATAGATATGTTTCAAACTAATCTTAGTAGAGTAGGAAGTGGTTGTACTTTTTTTTGTCTACAGGGCTTATTGAGGAGCGAAATATTGGAGCTCAACTCGGACTGTGCAGGGAAAAACACTGGTAAAAGGTACTTCTTTTCTCCTTCCTCCTCACACATTAGTTTATCTATATCTAAAAAGAATTTGGTGACCATGATAAGAATCTTATGTCTTAAGAGTTAAGAGTCTAGCTCTCAAGAGGAGATCTACCTGTTCGTAGGGCGATTTTCTTACAACAACCAGCCTGTCTTTCCTTCCTTCTCTCACAGTGTTCCACAACATCCAATGATGGATTTTTATTCTTGCTAAGTTGTCCACGATCCATCTTCCTTGTTGATATGCCATCCTCTATCGCTTTGTCCAATGTCTTGCTTCCTCTTACTTCACTCCATATTTTCTTCTCTTTTGCTCACTTCGACCCACTAACCGTCATTGTGTCTTCCACATAGTTCGCATTTCATCTTTTCTTCCTTGATTTTTGCTTTCTTCCATAGCTAAGGGCCAACATGTCTTCTCCTTGAGTGTGTCCACTACCTAGACTGTAGTTTCATCCTTGATCAATTATGCGCACTCTACCTGGGTCTTTTATTTCTGTGTCTTGGCTTCGTCTTCTTGTGCCAGGACTTCTGCGACCCACTCTTGTAATGGTTTCATTTGAGCCTGATGCTCCTTCTTCTTTTTCTACACAATAGTGATTTCTTCCTTCATATTCTTCATGTCCTATGTTGCTTTGATGCACTCCGTGATGGACATCATATTTTTCCTCTACTTAAGGTCCTGGATAGCTACGCTTATCATTTCTTCCTCCTTGTCCCACTTTTGGAATTTCTGATCCTCCTCTAGTTTTGTCCAAAGCTGTGCTACATTCTCGAACAAGTCAGTTGTTGTGCTAACCTATCGCTCTATCTCCTATAGCTTCTCTACTACTTCCTAATTCCTTTTCTCCTTTATTTCCGGTGGAGTAGTGGGTGTGAGTTGCTCTTGGAGATTCTCAATCTCCTTTTGATGATCAATTTCTTGCACAATCTAATCAATATTTTCTTGTGCTGTGATTTCCTCCACCTGCACGATCTTTGGAATCCTCTTGTATGTTCCTGTGACTTGCTGCTCCAGTCCATTATTTTTCTCCCTTTCCTCTTGTGTCTCGAACTTATCCTACTCATATAATATTTCTAGCACATCCCACTTCTGTGTTGCTTGCTTTAATTCAGCTAAGTCTTTACGCACACGAGACTGCATATCATGGTTTAAGTTGACCTGCAACTTGTGTAGAGCCTTGGATGGAATCCATGTCAATACCAATTGGATCTGGCTTAAGTCCTTCAGGGGTGTCTTCTCCATGATCTCATCCATGTGAAACATATTGGGTGTGATGTGGAATGCTGTGTTTGACTGCACTATTGTATGGATTGGATCTCATTCTTCTTCTTCCACTCTTTCCTCTGTCTGCGATGCTGATGGTTATTTTCCCATGCTACTACCTACTATCTGTATTTCCATGATTTTCTTGAGGAACTATCGTAGGTCTACCATCACCTCTTAAATCCTATCCCTGTAGTGCGCACCATTGTCAAATTTCTCGGCTAGACAATTATGGACCATTCAGGCTATCATTTCTCCATCGTCATCCATGATCATATATTCTAGCGGTGTTCTTTAGGCCTTCATTTTCTTGCGCACCCCTTTATCTGTGTAGCTGGCCTCTTATTCCCACATATTTCCTGTGGGTTGGGACTTGTTGTGGTCCCTTGTGCTGACTCAAACTACTTTTGTTGTTCTTTGTTCGACTGCGTATTATCCTTCTTCCCCTCCTGGGTCCCCATATTCGTTGTGCCTTCGTTTGTCTGTGTTTTTTTTTTTGGCATGTCCTTCATTTGTTGGGCACTTGGATTTCTTGAGGCTATGTTTCTAACTGCCCTGCCTCTTCTTCTGCTGTCATTTTGAATAATTCTTGGGTAAGGAATGGAATCTTCCACTCGTCATCCCAGTCTTTGATGACCATGTCGATGACACCCTATGTGATACAATAGAGAATTTGTAGCCATTGTTTATTGGGATCCTTCTGTGCCTGTATCCACATTGTGTGGTGTGTGGCCTTGAAGTTGGCGATGTCCCTAAACCATGTGATAGCATGTGGTGTGATCCTCCACATGTTGGAGATGGATTCCTATAGATCGCATAGGTATCCTTCAAATATGGACCTGTTCATATTTTTGTGCTTATCATCCGACATGGCTTTTAGCAGTGAGTATCTTTCTCCTTGGTTCGGCTTGGGTCTGGTACAAAAAGTTACATACCTTGGTTCTTTCCATCCTATGAAGGATATTAACATGATTAGCCATGAATAGTGAAACTATGTTCCTAGATCTTGCACATCCTTGTAGTCATTCAGGAATAAGTTTAAGAGATACGATACCCAGTTCGATGTGGTGCCCTTGGTGCATTGGACTGCAACTGTGACAATTTGAGCTGGAACTTCCTCTCTGTGACATTTTCTCAGCATCTTACAGGATAAGATTTTTTCGCCCATTTGTGTGGTGACATCATTGCTCCTCTTGAGAATAATTTCTCATGTCCCTCTGTCGATGCCATATTTATTCTTCATTTCTTCTTCTATGGATTTCTCATTGGTTTTTTCTTCCATAAACTACGTTGGATTCATGCCCTGGGATAGAAATCCTATTATGTTTGCAATAAGCTCTACATATATCAAGATGATCTTGTCCAACCAGATGTATCCACCATGTTTGATTGCTAACAGTTGTTTAATGCACGCACCTGCATAATGAACTCGACCAAAATGTGGTAGGTCCAATAGACCTAAAATTCGTGTGTTCTCCAATCTTGTTGCCCAATAGAAGTGGTTGATCAATCGGTTCCCCAACCTAATTTGGGCCCACTGTCTCCATGTACACTCTCTTTGAAAATTCCATAAACTTGTCTGTTTCTGCTACATCGTGGTATGATCATTTTAGTTTGTCAATATGACCCAACAAGTCTGATCCCATTCATATCCCATTTGGTATACGCAGTAGGACGAGGGTTGAAATAGGTTGTTTACGAGGTGACCTAGGTACCTGCTACTTGTCTTTATTTGGCGGTGGTGATTGGCTCGAAGTTACAGTGGCTCCCAGTTGTGTTTGCGAATACCATTCCGGCCAACCTGCGACATATTCGACTATTTCTTCCAGTGGGTGATCTGATATGGTTGTTTAATACTCATATGGATTGATTGTTTCTTTCTTATTTGTCGTCATTCCATTTAATTTCAAATATACTTTGTTGTTCTTTGGTTGTGCCTCCTTCAAGGTTTCTGCATTATGGTTCTGTTGTTCCTGTACCTCTGTCGGTCTATCTATGTTCATTCTCTCTGGTGCTCGTTGTTGTTTTTCCTCCACTATAGGTGTAGGGTTCACCGGTGTTGTGTATGGAGATGAGATTTTGTCGACATTGATGATATCCGGTGACTGTTGTTCACTTTATTCCAACTATACCTGTGACCTGGTTTTAACTCTAGTTGGTCGGGCCCTTTGGCTTGCTTCTATTTTCTTTGGTGGTTCCATGGCTGTGAATGTCTAATGTTTGTTGAGTTTGGATGGTCTCTATGACCTATGTGAACTCGGCTCTATGCTCCTTAACCTCTATATCTCTCTATCTTCTCTCCTTTCGTAAATGGACTCTTTTCTCCCATGTCCGTGTGTTGTATGGGCTTCGCATGAAGCTTGTCAAAGATGCTTCCTTAATTATGGGTTCAATGCACCTCCAACTCTTTTGTACTTTCCATTACTTTTCCTTTCCAACTCCAATTGGCATGATTAATGTGGTGTCCCATCGATCCTTTTCGTCATTCAATTTCGCCTAACATCGTCTTGTTGTACTTCTTTTGTCGTCTTTCCGTTTCCATATTTTTTCCATCGTGACCTGGTCATTGTCCTTCTCCTCGCCGAGTTTGTGTTTCTAATTATTCATTTCCTTTCTTTATTCGGTGCACTGCACCTCTGTTGGTATCGTTTAATATCCTGTTTTTTATTTTTATTTTTTTTAGTGCACGGTGGGTGGTCGACTGTCCTTGTACAATTTCAGTTGAATCCCATTGATCATCCCTCTAAGTTCTGTGCCTGAGAAGTCTCTCAACTGTAAAACTCCTCCATCTATGACAAATTTTACTTCATACGGTCCTAGCCAATTCATTCTTATCTTTCCTGGGTGCTGAAACAATTTGTTGTCATACATCAATACTAGATCTCCTTCCTTGAAAGTTTTCTTCTTGATGTGTCTATAATGCCAGGATTTATCCCTTGCTTTCTGAACTTGTTGGTGGAAACATGCTAAGATCTAGTCTTCCTCCATGGTCATTAACTGATTTAATCACTCCTATACTGCGCCTCGTTCTGTCATTTGTGTGATCACTACTACACGCAATATTGGTACTAAAAAATCTAATGGCACCATTGCTTCTTGGCCATAGACAAGTTTAAATGGCATGTGCCCTATCAAATTTTTTCACGTAGTCCTGTAGGTCCATAATACAGCTGGTAGTTTGAGGTCCCAGTCATCTCTATTGACGTTACAGATCTTTGTCAGTAAGTTCTCTAGGATTTTGTTAGGTTCCTAACCCGCACATAGGTAGAACAATATATTCGGATGTAATAAAGGTCAATATTAATAAGGCCTTGCAATAAAATAAAATAAGTCGAATGTAAGAATACCTAATAGAAGCTTCTGCTTCTAGAAGGATCTTCCTCTANNNATCTTCCTCTAGATGCTTCTTTTGATAGACATATTTAGTATAAATAGGAGTCGAGGGTATGAGAACCCTATCTTGGATATTATTGTAATAGAGCTCTACCTGACTGGAGGTTGCCCCCTCGAAGAGGCCTGTGAACATTGCTCTCAGAATCAAAGTGTTATTTCTGTTGTTAGTTTGATATCATTTCAGTTTTATTGTGGTGATTGTTCTGGTTATATTGTTGTTATTATGCCATTTCTATATTTTATTTATGTTCTACATACTTTTTATATCTGGTATATTACAAGTGGTATTAGAGCACTTTCCTCGAGAGAAATTGTGGGTAAATTGTTTTTCAGGGTAGAGACATATTCCGACGTCTTTAAGCCACAAAGATCTTTCGTTACACGCATAAACCCACGGTTGAGGGATTCATACACACAGGAAATACAAGTGGTACTTAAGAACACATCTGTTGACCACCCTAGTAATCCTTGTTGGTACCCCTTCAAGTGGTAACACATTAGACAACACCTGTGTACAGATCGACCTAGATTACCTAAAGCCCTCTTTATATAAACCGATCGGGCGACTGACTACTATAGTACCACCGAGAACAACACTCGGGAAGATAGTCTCTAGTACCTGGGTAGTCGAGTAGTACGGCTAAGGGCACAGTCTAGCCTCCTTAGTTAGTGCCATGAGATATTGGGTCGAGTACTATTGTTGGACCCCACAAGTATATCAGAGAGCTATAGCACAGGGAAAACCCTTATCTGTAGAACCCTTGAATACCTAACCCTTGGGGACACAAACATAAACAAATTAAAATAGATAAGATCTATTTTCATGCAACTGTGTTTGGGTTTCCAAAGAACTACACATTTATTCCTAGTTAAGCATTTGGGTATTTCATCACTGTAGTATTCTTCAGACCTATTCCATTAGATTCATCTCTTATCCCTTATCACATTCATACATATCATTTTTCAACAATTTGTTTTACCCCACTCACCCCTTTTCGGTTCCCTCGTTCTCATGGCCCATACTCGTAGCCAAGACTTAGAATCTTGCTTCAATACCTTGCAATCTAGTCTCACCGAGACCCAACAAGAAGTGAAACAACTCAGTGCCAATGTTCCTGCGATCAATACAACCATGCAGTCCTCAATGGAGGAAATCAAACATGACCTGACCACCCAACTTGAATCCATCTTTTCGACACTTTGCACCAAGCTGCATATCTCTACAGATAACCCTTCCTTTGACTCACCTCCACATACTGAAGCTGAACATTCCTCTCATTTCCATAAATTTTAGCACCATCACTTTCGATGTGACCTACACCTTTCGTAGGTGGATGTGACCAAATTTGATGGCTTGGAACCCACTGGTTGGGTAACCCAAATGGAGCATTATTTCTCTTTATAAAACATTACAGATGACTTGGCCAAACTCCGGTATGGTGTTTTCCATCTAGATCGAAAAACTTCCCATCAAGGGTATATTGCTTGGACACACATTGTGGCATAGATTTATGAACACTTTGACACTGACATCAACCATTTGGATTGTTTGACAAAGTTGAAACAATCAGGAACAACGAAAGACTTTATATCTTCCTTTGAGTGCCTAACTTTTCGGATATAGGGCATGTCTAATGCCTTTTTCTGAGAGTGTTTTATCAGTGGCCTCAAGGATGATATTTGGGCCCATGTCCTCATGGCTCAGCCTCAGAGTTGGGTGGAGGCTGCTAAAAGAGCTAAAGAAGCACAACAAGTTGTATCTTCTCAAAACTGGAAACCCTCCTTTATCCCTCGCACTAAACTAGTAAATCCCACTACTCCCTCCACACCACTAAAGATCCAAAAATTGACCAGGGATAAAATGGATAAACACCAACTCAAAGGCCTTTGTTATAATTGTGATGAAAAATATTTCCCGCGGCACAAGTGTAAGGAAGAAAATATTTTTATGGCCGTCTCCGAGGATATTTCAGAAGAGGATATTGAAACTCCCCTTGTGTCTAGGTAACCTGAAACCCCTGACATAACCCCTCCCTTAGACCCTCTCAAGGTAGAACCGGTCATTTCCCTCCATCCTTTCACTGGATTCTCCACTCCCCAAACCCTCAAGCTAATCGGTTACATCAAGCATCAAAAAGTCATCATTATGGTTGATAGTGGAAGCACCCATAATTTTATTCATCACCTCATTTCCCAAGAAACTCATTGCTACATCCATGTCATCAATAATTTCCAAATCATGATTACTAATGGTGGCTCCATGAAATGTGGAGGGCATTGTGAAAAATTGCGTCTCCAAATTGGTGACTACCACCTGAAATCTCATATGTTTTCTATCGACATGGGTGGTGGTAACATTGTGTTGGGTGCAAACTGGATAAGGACTTTGGGTCCCATTCTCATGGATTTTAAGGAATTAACCATGCAATTTGACCAGGAGGGCCACCAATATAAGTTCGAAGGAATCACCGTCAGTTCACCTGAGATCATTAGTTCCCATTACATGGAAAAGCTTCTCAAAAAAGGTCTTTCTGGTGTTATTTCCCAACTCCATTGCATACAAGAAATAGATACACCCTTGGTGCCACAAGACCTCTAAGCCATCCTTTCTAAACATCAAGTGGTATTTTCCACTTCCCAGGGACTCCCTCCTTCCCGTTTTTTTCATGATCATTCCATTCCCCTTGTACCCGGAAGCCTTCCTCCCAATATATGTCCATATCGTCACCCCTTTTCCCAAAAACATGAAATTGAGAAAATGGTCTAGGAGCTCCTTAATGCAGGCATTTTCCACCCTAGTACGAGCCCCCACTCTTCTCCTATGGTCATGGTCCTGAATAAAGAAGGTTCTTGGTGAATGTTTCCTGACTTCTGTGCCCTCAACAAACTTACCATTAAAGACAAATTTCCCATTCCTGTCATTGATGACCTCTTGGATGAATTGAGCGACGCCCAATTCTTTACTAAACTTGATCTTCGTTTGGGCTACCACCAGATACATATGAAAGAGGTAGACATTCCCAAGACTACATTTAGAACTCATGAGGGCCACTATGAGTTTTTGGTCATGCCCTTTGGCTTGTGTAATGCCCCCTCCAACTTCCAAAGCCTCATGAATCATGTCTTTCATCCTTTTCTCCATCATTTTGTCTTAGTTTTATTTGATGATATCCTCATCTATAGAAAAACCTGGACAAACCATCTTGCTCATGTGGATCGAGTTCTCCATCTACTCTCTCAGCACCAACTTTTCCTGAAACAGTCTAAATGTTCTTTTGACACCTCAGAAGTAGAGTACTTGGGTCATCTGGTTGGAAAAGATGGTGTCAAAGTGGATCCTAAAATGATTGAATATATGCAAGACTGGCCTCACCCAAAGACTCTCAAAATATTTCATGGATTTCTAGGCTTAACACGTTATTATTGCAAGTTTGTTAAGAATTATGGAAAGATTGTAGCACCTATCACTTCTCTCCTAAAAAAGAACTCTTTCACTTGGACTCTAGCCGCTGCTCAATATTTTCAAACCTTGAAGATGCTCATGTGCACCACTCTAGTCCCGACCCTTCCTAATTTCACAAATACCTTTGTATTGGAATGTGATGCTTTAGGGAAAGGAATTGGTGTTGTCCTTATGCAAGAGGGTCATCCTTTGGCCTTTACCAGAAAGAAACTATCTGAAAGAAATTTGGGAAAATCAATCTATGAAAAGGAAATGTTGGCTATTCTACATGCAATTGATCAATGGTTCCCTTATCTATTGGGGAAATTCTTCCAAATTAAGACAGACCATCAAAGCCTCAAGTATTTTATGGAACACCTCATTTCCTCCCCAGAGCAACAAAAATGGGTGACTAAGCCCTTTGCATATGATTATGAGATCATTTACAATAAAGGTAAAGACAATGTGGTTGTGGATGCACTTTCTCGAAAATATGAAGATGAAGGATCCCTTTTTTCTCTTTCCTTCATTGTACTAGATTGGCTCCAAGCTGTTCACCAGGAATGGCTATAAGATCCCAAAAGTTCACATATGATCCAACAATTGCAGTCCAATGCTCCAGCTTCCCCAGGGTACTCTTGGCTCCATGATGAGCTTCGATACAAAGGTCATTTGTATTTAAGTAAATAATCAAAGCTTAAATCCATGGTACTTTTTGAGCTTCATGCTACACCCACAACGGGGCACTCCAGGTTCACCAAAACCTATGACATGATTTTTTTCTGGGATGGTATGAAATAGGACATTCGTAATTTTATCGTTGAATGTGATGTGTGTCAATGCAACAAGGGATAAACAATCAAATCTCCAGGAACACTATTATAACCCTAATTTGCACCAGACATGCTTACCTGGCATCAAGCCATATCTGATTCCTTCTTTGCCAAAAAACTACTGAACAAATCTTCTTAAAACCCCTTTAATAAAGGTCCACATGCCTTGCTCCATTACTACACTCATGTACACGCTAGCTGACCCAAGACAACCCGCGTGTACCTACAAAAGAATGGAAAAAGGAAAGTTGCTGACAAAACACACATCTTTGGGAAAGTTAACTAAACCTTTCGGCAATGCATGGCTGGTCATTCTACCAAATACCTAGCTCCTTCTAGCCTATAAAAGAAGGGGTAGGGGTCCCATTTGAAAGGAGGAAAATCATAGTAAAGAGACTATACCCGATTGAGAATTCCCTTTGTCCCAACCTTTAGCCATCCTTGTGCAAAGAGAAGTATAGATAAAAGTAGTTGGAAGATAGTGGAAGAAGAGACTAGGACCAGGATTGAGGAGCAGTAACTGACTTTATCATTGTAAGGTATCATTGTGAATTTAATAAAAGAATCGCATTTCCCATCCCGCCATATGAGATTGTCATTATTTGAATATTGTTTGCAGATTGATTAAATATCTAACCCCTTAGTTCATAGATCAAATGCATGTGGAGTTCTTTTTTTTTCTTTTGTGAATGAAAGTCAACATTGGGAGGAGAGTTGCAATCAAAGAATTCTCAAGAGCGAAAAGGTATCGACATCAAACACGAAAAATAAGGTATGTCAACTTAATCTCTTAAGCCTTGTATTTACATATGAGTAATGGGGGCTTAGGCATGGGATGATGGTAAGAAGTAAGAATCTTTAGGTCATCTATGCATGCATGATAAAAACCCTTAGTGCTATTCCGTAGGAGGGATTTCCCACCCACAACACACATTACAAACGCTTCCGATTCCACTTGCTATTTGGAGGGATATCTCTATGGATTTTATTACAGGCTTACCCAAATTGGGAAATAAATCAGTCATCATGGTGGTTGTTGATCACCTTTCCAGGTATGCTCATTTTTGTGCTCTTCAACACCCGTTTACAACATCCACGATGGCTCAAATTTTCATGGATCAGGTCTTCAAGCTTCATGGCATGCCACACTATTGTTTATGATCGCGACCCAACTTTCACAAACAATTTTTGGCAAGAACCATTCAAGCTACAAGGCACCCAATTGCACCTCAGCACATCTTATCATCCCCAGACTGATGGTAAAATGGAAGTTGTCAACAAGTGTTTGGAAACATATTTGATGTGTTTTGACGTGGAAAAGAAAAATCAGTGGGCTCAATGGTTACCCCTAGTTGAATGGTGGTACAACACTTCATACCATATAGCTACATGCATGACTCCTTTTGAAGTGGTATATGGACATAAGCCACATTCAGTTCTCTCATACTTACCTGGTGTCTCGAAGGTCCAGGTGGTTGACCGAAAAATTACAGTTCGAGAGACTATTCTCCATACCCTCAAAGAGAATTTGGTCATGGCACATAATCACATGAAGCAATAAGTAGATCAAGGTTGCTCTAAACATCAATTTGTAGAAGGGGATCAGGTGTTTCTTCGACTGCAACCTTACAAGCAAAATTCCCTCAAGGTCGATCTTTTTCAGAAGCTAGCGCCCAACTTTTATGGTCCTTATACCATTCTCAAGTGTGTGGGATAGGTGGTATATCAGTTAGCATTTCCTAGTCATTCGAATCTACATCTTTTTTTTCATGTTTCACGCTTAAAGAAGGTGATTGGAGCTAAGTGCCAAATTCAAACCAACCTTCCCGAGTTAGCTGAAGAAGGATCCATTTGGCTATAACCACAAGCAATTTTGGACTAGCGTGAGCGTCACCTACCGTAGATAACCATCAAGGAAGTGTTAGTCCAGTGGAAAGATACAACTCCAACAAATTCCACTTGGGAACCAACTACCATTCTACAACAATTTCCACATCTCAAGCCTTGAAGACAAGGTTGTTTTTAAGGGGGCGGACATGTTAGGGTCCTAACCCACACATAGGTAGAACAATATATTTGGATGTAATAAAGGTCAATATTAATAAGGCCTTGCAATGAAATAGAATAAGTCGAATGTAAGAAGACCTAATAGAAGATTCCTCTTCTAGAACGATCTTCCTCTAGATGCTTCTTTTGATAGACATATTTAGTATAAATAGGAGTCGAGGGTATGAGAAACCTAGCTTGGATATTATTGTAATAGAGCTCTGCTTGACTGGAGTTTTCCCCTTGAAGAGGCCCATGAACATTGCTTTCAGAATTAAAGTGCTATTTATGTTGTTATTCTGATATCATTTCAGTGTTATTTTGGTGATTGTTATGGTTATATTGTTATTATTCTTCCATTTCTATCATTTCATTTTTGTTCTACATACTTTTTATATCTATTATATTATAGATTTTTTTAAATTCTTCCATTGTGCCATTTGCCTATGGATGATATGGTGTTCTCTTTTGATGATGGAATTCAAACTCCTCAGTCATGTAGGCATGCATCGTTAAACTTCCTCAAGTATATGCATATCCTTATCCCTCTTTGTTTCTTTTCCTGCACTACCATCAGACTTATCCATTATGATTCTTTGACCGGTTCTTCAAGCATTTTGTCAATCTTAGCTTTGACTTTCCTCTTATATATTGGGTTCAATTTGTATGGTCATTGTTTGACCAATCTCGCTTCAGGTCTGAGTGGTATATTCATTTCCCCCAGCTCTCTGACTATACCCTTCATCTCTGTAAATGTTGTGGGAAACCAGTCATTGTACTCGAGCAATAATTCTGTTATGCTTTCCATTGTTTGCTCATCCCAATAGTCTCCAATGTTGGCCATTTTGTGATGCTTGACTGTCCCAATATTGATTTTCTTTACCTTGATCGAAGAGATAATGAATTATGATTCTATAGGTGGACCTTCCACTTCTCTTTCTCCTTCTGGTTCTTAAATCTGAATGTCGCATGGATCGTCTTCATCTGGTGCTTCCTCTTGCACATGGTAACATGAAAACAGTTCTTTGACTGTCTTTTTGTTCCACTGTTGTTCTTCTATGATACGTTCTACTTATGGTTCTTTGAATAATATCACTCCTATTATTTGTTTAATAGAAACATCTATGTTGGGGTTCTCATTCTCAAATGAGAAAGTGACTGTAAAATTATACTGCAATGTTGTCCAGGTCGCAGTTCCTTTGAGCAATTCCTGGTCTGTATACCATTTCGTTGGTATGCCCTCTAGAGTGTGTATGAAATGACAAGGCCATTCCTTTGGGGGTGTCAATTTCCATAGTGTTTTTCACTTCTCTAAGTGTTCTGTTGGTTCCCCTTGTCCCTCATACTTTTGTTTCTTGTGGTTCTTTTATTCTGCGCTGAACCTTATGCACAGTAGCCACTTACATTGGTACCAATATGTGATTGTATCTTTGTGTGCGCACCACCATATTGCAGGTGTGGACTTGAGTGCTATATCAAGTGATAAAAGTCTCTTATTATCTAAAAATTCATCTTCATACTATGCCAAGAATGTTTCCAAATCATTTATTCCATGGAAACTAGGTGGTTCCCTAATTTCTATGCCGACCCATCTTACTGTGCGGCCTATTATTGCATATCTTCTCGTGGATACTTTGTGTAGCCTTTGTTGCTAGTTCTCTAAAAGTGTATCTAAATATGTTTCACATGAAGTAATGCTCCACCAAATGATTATTTCAACTGCATTTGGTTTTACATAATCCTCATGGCATGTAGTTGTTCGGTACAACTGGTTGATTTCCTCTAAGTCTAGGAAAGTAGGTTCTACAAACCTCTCCCCTTCCAATGGGTCTAATGGCATAATGACCCTGTATTATTCTGAATCAAATGAGAAAGTGACTGTAAAATTATACTGCAATGTTGTCCAGGTCGCAGTTCCTTTGAGCAATTCCTGGTCTGTATACCATTTCATTGGTATGCCCTCTAGAGTGTGTATGAAATGACGAGTCCATTCCTTTGGGGGTGTCAATTTCCATAGTTTTTTTCAATTCTCCAAGTGTTTTGTTGGTTCCCCTTGTCCCTCATACTTTTGTTTCTTGTGGTTCTTTTGTTCTGCGCTGAACCTTATGCGTAGTAGCCACTTACATTGGTACCAATATGTGATTGTATCTTTGTGTGCGCACCACCATCTTGCAGGTGTGGCCTTGAGTGCTATATCAAGTGATAAAAGTCTCTTATTATCTAAAAATTCATCTTCATACTATGCCAAGAATGTTTCCAAATCATTTATTCCATGGAAACTAGGTGGTTCCCTAATTTCTATGCTGACCCATCTTACTGTGCGGCCTATTCTTGCATATCTTCTCGTAGATACTTTGTGTAGCATTTGTTGCTAGTTCTCTAAAAGTGTATCTAAATCTGTTTCACATGAAGTAATGCTCCACCAACTAATTATTTCAACTGCATTTGTTTTTACATAATCCTCATGGCACGTATTTGTTCGGTACAACTGGTTGATTTCCTCTAAGTCTAGGAAAGTAGGTTCTACAAACCTCTCCCCTTCCAATGGGTCTAATGGCATGATGACCCTGTATTATTCTGACTCAAATGTCATCTTTATGGTATTCAAGTTGATTACGGCCTGGTTGTCAAATGGCCAATCCAGACCAAGCAATGTTGGGTATGGTGTTGTGTCGTCCACTATTTCAATGACTTCAAAATATGCTTTAGTGTGCACTCCATCTAGGTCTAATGTTACTCCTTTCATCCTACCAATTGGTAGGAGTCTGTGTTGGTTTTCCAGTTTCAATTGAACAGGTGAATATCCTAATGTAGGCTCTCCCATGAATTTCCATGTCTTCTTTGGTAACACATTAACTTCAGATCCTAGATCCAGTATGATATCTCCCGTGTTCAAATCTCCAATGTTTGCGTTCAGTATAAACTCCCTACTAGTTCTTATTCTTGTATGTAGGTTATTAACTATTTTTGGTTCTATTTTTCCTTCCATATATATACTACATTTTTCTAATATGTTTTGCAATATTTTCACTGACGATGAATCACTTAATACCTTTACACATGGATGCAAAAAGACTTTAATTGTACTTACTTGTCCAATGGGTTGCATGTCATTGGTATGATCCAATACTGGAGGCATCTTGTACTCCGGTGCTTCCTTGTTTTACTGCGTAGTTGAAGTCGACACCATGTATTCCTTATGAAATTATTGTCTGGCTTCCTTAAATATTTCCTTCTCATTCTGTGCGTTGAACTATTTCCTTGGTTCAATTTTCTTCTTCACCCACTGGTTTTGTACTGGCTCTTGTCGAGAGACATCGTTTCCTATTTTAGTTCCTCCATGAGTGATGATGTTGATGTTCTATCCCTCATCTCTTTCTTTAGCTGAAATCCACTGAACATTCTGGTTGTTTTGGTTCCTCTTTTCCTGGATATTTACTAATAGTGTCGGACATTCCTCTGTATCACGGTATGATGAGTGACAGTACATACAAGTTTTTTGTGGAAGTGGACATTCTCTTGCATAATGTCTTGGTTGTTGACAATTGTGACATACCCCTAGTCCTCTACCTCGTCCAAAACCCCCTCTAGCTCATCCTCCCCCTCTGTAACCTACTCGATCTCCACTCGACACATTATACTGAGGCACCTGATTGTATTGTGTGGTATTGTAATGAGGTTGTGTTGTGTTGTACTGCGGTTGCGCATTATTATATGGTTGTTTCATAGTATTATAGTATTGTTGCATAGTGTTGTATGGAGATGGAACTGGATTAAAATGTAGTGCATCTTGTGTTGGCCCTTGGTTATGGAAGCAAGCGAAGATCAAGGAATAAAAGGAAAAATGCAAACTACGCGGAAGACATAGTGACTGTTACTGGGTTGAAGTAAGAAAAAGAGAAGAAAAGATGGAGCGAAGTAAGAGAAAGCAGGACATTGGATGAGGAGACCAAGGATGACAGATCAACAAGGAATATGGATCGTGGACAACTCAGAAAGCGGAAAAATGTACCATTGGATGCTTTGAAGCACCGCGCGAGAAGGAAGGAAAGACATGGTGGTGAATCCCTGAAAACGTGAGTCAAATTGACCTAGGGTTTTAGACACCTAGGTTTTGTGTATCTAGGTTTTTGACACTTAGGTCTCGACCTAAGTGTGTTGGTTAGCTATTCTAATGTATAAATAGAGGTCTAAAGGACCTATGGTGGGTTGTTGTTGTTGTTATTGTTGGTACTAAGTTGGTTGAGGATTCATTACTCTTGTGTTATCAAGTGAGTACGATTGTGTGAAAGAGAAGTGCTAAGTGTATAACCTTTTGGTATTGTAAGATATTCAGTTGGGTGCAAAGATCAGTCCTACAGCTGGGTGCGTAGGAAGGGGAGAGATAGAGAAGAGAAGAAAGAAGATATGCTAGCTGAGAGCACAAACAAGAATTGTATGATTCATCTTAATATAATATAAAGCACAATTCTATGGATGTATCCCTAGAGAGAGGGTGAACCACATATATCTTATGCTGTGTGTGTGATTGATGCTTTGTTATTTTTCATTTGGTATACTATTATTTCAATACTGTGTTAGATCTGATAGATAGTTTTGTGGAGTAGATATGAACTGGTAAATGATATATAAATGTTTCAATTCTCTTATATTAGATCCACTTGGTATTCCCTTTGGTTGGAGACATATCTGTCCTGCAACCCCCCCATAGCTACTTTGGATGATACTACATCTGCCTCACAGGTGTTGCTGAAAGGGCCAGTAGTTAGCGCTTGTTGGTGAATTCTTGGAGCGGAACCCTGGGTCTGCCCCTATGCCAACAAATGGTTCTATTGTCGGACCATAATCTTTTTGAGGGAATTTCAAGGTGGTTTCACTGAAGACATAGATTTAGAAGTGGATAGAATATCAAGAAAAGGACTTCGTTGAAGCCAAGAACAAGAACCCTAATCTTAGTACAGAAGATTGGTTGGAGAGATATATCTTTATCGATATACAAAAGATTTTCTTTGGAGGGATTCATAAGGAGCTATACGAGTGGTTAGCTAGGCTAGCAGATACCCAGTTTGAGATCATAGCTAGGCCACCTATGGTTTGGATTTCGGCTCTGATAAAGAAGGTCAAGAGAGTTGACAATGTCATGTGAAGAGCATAATATCACTGGTTTAATAGTACCATTGGAGGGTATATCACCAATTTTTTTGTTGATAGAGTAGAATCGTATAGCCAAGCAGAGAGATACTTATTTAAAGGACCTAGAGGAAAATTTTTACATTTTTTGAAGTTGAAGATCAAGATCCTATTGCATGAGAATAACATATTGAAGATACAATAGTATACTAGATTAAAGAGCTAATGTTCAAGAACTCATACAGTGACAATGACACAGAGGTTGGACATACGCACAGTGGGGGAGTGTTTAGAGAAGTTCCTCTTGAGAACCTATTTAAGAAGAACTATAGGGACGAGGGTTTATACAGTGGATAAGAGGCAAATTTGACCGACGAAAAGAATTCAGAGTCCGTTGGTCCAGAGGAAGGGAAAACTAAAGAACCTCAGTGGAAAGAGCCAAAATGAAAGATACCAGATATAATAAATATGCAGAATAGAAATAAAATGATAGAAATGACAGAATAATAGTAATATATCCAACATAATCTCCACAATAACATAGTAATGATATAAGAACAACAATAGAAATAACACTTTGATTTAGAAAGAAATGTTCATAGGCCTCTTCAAGGGGGAAACCTCCAATCGAGCATTGCTCTGTTAGAATAATCTCCAAGCTAGGGTTTTCATACCCTCGACCCTTATTTATACTAAATATGTCTATCAAGAGAAGTATCTAGAGGAAGATCCTTCTAGAAGAAGAAGCTTCTATTAGGTCTTCTTACATTCACCTTATTCTATTTTATTGAAATGCCTTATTAATATTGACCTTTATTACGTCCTAATATATTTATCTACCTATGTGCGGGTTAAGACCCTAACATGTCCGCCCCCTTAAAAATAGCCTTGTCCTCAAGGCTTGAGATGAGGAAACTACTGCAGAATGGTAGTTGGTTCCCAAGTGGCATCTGTTGGATTCGTATCTTTCCACTAGACTAGCACTTCCTTGATGGTTCTCTGACGCAGGTGACGCTCACGCTGGTCCAAAACTACTTCTGGATATAGACAAATGGATCCTTCTTCAACTAACACGGGAAGGTTGGTTTGAATTTTGCACCTAGTTCCAATCACCTTCTTTAAGCATGAAACATGAAAAATTGGATGTAGCTTCGACTGACTGAGCATAGCTAACTGATATGCGACTTGTCCCACACACTTGAGAACTGTATAAGGACCATAAAATTTGGGCGCTAGCTTCTGACAATACTCGACCTTGAGGGAATTTTTCTTGTATGGTTGCAGTCACAAAAACACCTGATCCCCTTCTGCAAATTGACGTTGAGAGCGACCTTGATCTGCTTGTTGCTTCATGCGATTTTGTGCCATGACCAAGTTCTCTTTAAGGGTACGGAGAATATCCTCTCGAACTGTAAGTGTTTGGTCAACCACATGGACCTTTGAGGTACCCAGTAAGTATGAGAGAACTGAAGGTGGCTTTTGTCCATATATCGCTTCAAAAGGATTCATGCGAGTAGTTGTATGGTAGGAAGTGTTGGACCACCATTCAGCTAGTTGTAGCCATTGAGCCCACTGATGTTGTTTTTCAGAGGCAAAACACCTCAGATATGTTTCCAAACACTTGTTGACAACTTCTGTTTGACCATCAGTCTAGGGATGATAAGCTGTGTTGAGATGCAATTGGGTGCCCTGGATCTTAAATAGTTCTTGCCAAAAATTGCTTGTGAAAGTTGGGTCACGATCAGAAACAATAGAGTGCGGCATGCCATGAAGCTTGAAGACCTGGTCCATGAAAATTTGAGCCATCGTGGATGCAGTAAATGGGTGTTGAAGAGAACATAAATGAGAATACTTGGAAAGGTGATCCACAACCACCATTATGACTGATTTATTCCCTGATTTGGGTAAGCCAGTAATAAAGTCCATAGAGATATCCTTCCAAATAGCCGGTGGAATCGAAAGAGGTTGTAGTGTGCCTGGAGATTTGACTGTTTCTCCCTTGTTGCATTGGCACACCTCACATTCAACGACAAAATTATGGATGTCCTGTTTCATACCATCCCAGAAAAAATAACGTTTGACTCTGTCATATGTTTTGGTGAACCCTGAGTGCCCCGCTATGGGTGTAGCATGAAGCTCAGAAAGTACCGTGGATTTAAGCTTTGATTGTTTAATTAAATACAAATTACCTTTGTATCAAAGCTCATCCTGGAGCCAAGAGTACCCTGGGGGAGCACGAGCCTTGGTCTACAATTGTTGGATCAGATGCGAACTTTTGGGATCTTGAAGCCATTCCTGGCGCACAGGTTGGAGCCAATCGGGTACAATGAAGGAAAGAGAAAAAAGGGATCCTTCTTCTTCATATTTGCAGGACAGTGCATCCACCACTACATTGTCTTTTCCCTTCTTGTAAATGATCTCATAATCATAACCAAAGAGCTTAGTCACCCATTTTTGTTTCTCCTGGGAGGAAATGCATTGTTCCAGAAAGTACTTGAGGCTTTAATGGTCGGTCTTGATTTGGAAGCATTTCCCCAAGAGATAAAGGTGCCATAGATCAATGACATGTAGAATAGCCAACATTTCCTTTTCATAAATGGGTTTGCCCAGATTCCTTTCAGATAGTTGCTTGCTAGTGAAGGCCAAAGGTCAACCCTCTTGCATAAGGACAACACTAATTCCTTTCCCTGAGGCATCACATTCCAACACAAAGGTCTTGGTGAAATCAGGAAGGGCCAGAATCAGAGTGGTGCACATGGCTATCTTCAAGGTTTGAAAAGCTTGAGAAGCAGCTAGAGTCCAAGTGAAAGAGTTCTTTTTGAGGAGAGCAGTGAGAGGTGTTGCAATATTTTTGTAGTTCTTAACAAACTTGCGATAATACCCTGTTAAGCCCAAAAATCCACACAATATTGTGAGAGTCTTTGGGTGAGGCCAATATTGCATAGCTTCAATATTTTTTGGATCCACTCTAACACCATCCTTGCCAACTAGATGACCCAAGTATTCAACTTCTAAGGCACCAAAAGCACATTTAGACTGTTTCAGGAAAAGTTGGTGCTGGGAGAGGAGATGGAGAACTTTATCCACATGAGTAAGATGGTCTATCTAAGTTTTTCTATAGATGAGGATATCATAAAAGAAAACTAAGACAAAATGACGGAGAAAGGGATGAAAGACATGATTCATGAGGCTTTGGAAGGTGGAAGGGGCATTACACAAGCCAAAGGGCATGACACAAAACTCATAGTGGCCCTCATGAGTGCAAAAGGCCATCTTGGGAATGTATGCCTCTTTCATATGTATCTAGTGATATCCCAGGCGAAGATCAAGATCAGTAAAGAATTGGGTGCCACTCAATTCATCTAGGAGGTCTTCAATGACAGGAATGGGAAATTTGTGGTTAATGGTCAGTTTGTTGAGGGCATGAAAGTTAGGACACATTCTCCAAGAACCTTTTTTCTTCAGGACCATGACTACAGGAGAAGATTAAGGGCTCATACTAGGGTAGATAACGCCTGCATTAAGGAGTTCCTGGACCATTTTCTCAATTTCATTTTTTTGTGAGAAGGGGTGGCGGTATGGACGGATATTGGGAGGAAGGATTCCAGGTACAAGGGGAATGAAATGATCATGAACACCATGGGAAGGAGGGAGGCCTTGGGGAGTGGAAAATACCATTTGATGTTTAGAAAGGAGAGCTTGGAGGTCATGCGGCACCGGGGGTGTCTCTATTGCTTGAATGGCATGGAGTTGGGAAATGACACCAGAATGACCTTTTTTGAGCAACTTTTCCATGCGATGGGAACTAATGACCTCAGGTGAGCCAACAATGATGCCTTGGAATTTATATTGGTGGCCTTCTTGGTCGAATTTCATGGTTAATGCCTTAAAATCCATGAGAATGGGACCCAAAGTTCTTAGCCAGTCTGCACCCAATACAATGTCACAACCACCCATGTCGATAGAAAACATATGGGATTTTAGGTGGTAGTCACCGATTTGGAAATGCACATTTTCACAACGCCCTCCACATTTCATGGAACCACCATTGGCAATCATGATTTGGAAATTGTTGACAGCATGGATGTAGCAATGAGTTTCTTGGGCAATGCGGTGATGAATAAAATTATGAGTGCTTCCACTATCAACCAAAACGATGACCTTCTAATGCTTGATGTAACCGATTAACTTGAGGGTTTGGGGAGTGGAAAATCTAGTGAGAGCGTTGAGGGAAATGACGGGTTCTACTTCGGGAGGGTCTGAGGGAGGGGTTATGTCAGTGATTTCAGGTGACTCAAACATAAGGGGAGTTTCAACATCCTCTTCTGAAATATCCTCAGAGATGGCCATAAAAAGCTTTTGTTCCTTACACTTGTGGCCTGGGAAATATTTGTCATAACAATTATAAAAAAGGCCTTTGAGTTGGCATTCATCCATTTTAGCCCTTGTCAATTTTTGGATTTTTAATGGTGCAGAGGGAGTAGTGGGAGTGACAGGTTTAGGGCGAGGGATAAAGGAGGGTTTTTGGTTTTGAGATGATACAACCTGTTGTGCTTCTTTAGCTCTTTTAGTAGCCTCCACC
>SNQJ01S0073675.1:5275-22814 GCA_010110895.2 Picea sitchensis
ATACAATCACCCAATCCAGAGGGGGAAAGAGAACCGTCCAGAGAAAGAAGTAGCCAAGGACAGAATGTAGAGATGGAGAGGGAATTACAAAATCTGCATGCCAGAATGGAAGATATGGAAGCAGCGTAGAGACGTGGAGCGAATGCTGGAGATCTTAGTGACTCCGAAGGAGAAGCTGAAGCTGAACAGCAAGGAGGAGTTGCAGCCGAAGATGTAGCCAGTGAGCGGTTGATTAAAGCAATCGCCCGAATGAGTTCAGAGATGAAAATGGACATTCCAACCTATGAAGGAAATCTGGATGTAGAAGAGCTTCTGGATTGGATTAGAGCTCTTGACACCTACTTTGATTATGAGGATATCGAAGAGGATAAAAAGGTCAGGCATGCTATCATGAAATTAAAGGGACATGCATCGTTATGGTGGGACGAGCTTCAAGCAGATAGACGGTCCAAAGGGAAACAAAAAATCAAAAGTTGGGATCGAATGATTGCGAAGATGAAAGCAAAGTTCATCCCCAGAGATTATCAGATCACGTTGTTCAGGCGAATGCAGAACCTGAGACAGAAGTTGATGACGGTGAAGGAATACACCGAAGAGTTTTACAAGCTCAACATCAGAGCAGGTCATCGGGAGAGTGATGATGAAAAAGTAGTCAGGTATATGAATGGCTTAAGATACGATATCCAGGATGAGATGAGCATGACAACCGTCAGAACGGTTGAGGATGCGTATTAGATGGCATTGAAGGCAGAAGAAAAGCTGAGTCGTAAGACAACACAGCGAGGCCGAGGCAGAAGTCAGCCAAGGGGTAAATCAGTTGCCCAAGAAAAATTTCAGAATTCCAAGGACGACTGGAAAAATCCTCAGGCAATAACAGAGAGAGGTGGAAGTTCTCAGCAAGGCCAGCATGCTGAACAGGGAAGGCAACAGGCAGAACCGGATGGAGGATACGTTGATAACAATACTTTTCCTCGTACAAGAGGTAGAGGAAGAGGCCGAGGTGGAGTTATCACATGCTACACATGTGGGAAAAATGGACACAAGGCAGTTGACTGTCTAGACAGGAAGAGAGATGGAGGAGAAGATCACATCGCAGAAGCGTAGAGGCGAGCTACTGATGCGGAAGACGCAGAAGACGGAAGGTCTTTGATGATGCGAAAATTTCTCATTACACCTGAGAAGGAGGTGGAGGACACAACTCAGAGAAGCAAACTATTCAAAACTGCATGCAAGACCAATGACAGGAAGTGCAGAGTCATTGTGGACAGCGGAAGCACTGACAATCTCGTTTCAACCGAGATGGTGAAGAAACCGGAGCTGGAAACGACTGATCACCCGAGTCCATATAAAGTCTCATGGCTACAAAAGGGACATCAGGTGAGCGTCACTAAACAGTGCTTAGTTGACATTAAAATAGGAAGATATAATGATAAAATTCTCTGTGATGTTATCCCCATGGATGTTTGTCATTTACTATTGGGAAGACCATGGCAGTATGATAGAAACGTAATTCATGATGGAAGGATGAATACGTATACCCTGGATAAGAATGGGAGAACACACACGTTACTTCCGATAAAAGATAAGGAGGTGAAACCGGAAGTGAACAACAGGGTACTTCTCATGAGTGGGAAGGAACTTCTGGCAGAAGTAAAGAAGAAGGAGGATCCACAATTCTTTGTGGTCAGGAAACCAAAAGTTGTTTTGACCAGCACGAGAGTGGACGATCTGCCGACAGAAATTCAGAAACTACTTGAGGAGTTTACTGATATAGTGGTGGACGAATTACCTCATTCGTTGCCGCCAATGAGGAGCGTGAGCCATCACATAGACCTTGTACCAGGAGCTAGTTTGTTGAACAAAGCAGCGTACAGGTTGACGCCGCAGGAGAACGAGGAAGTCAAAAGGCAGATACAAGAATTGATGGATAAAGGACTGATCAGGGAGAGTTTAAGTCCATGTGCCATTCCAACGGTACTGAGTCCAAAGAAGGATGGAGGCTGGAGAATGTGTACAGATTCCAGAGCCATTAATAAGATCACCATCAGGTACAGGTTTCCATTGCCAAGAATGGATGACTTGATGGACTGCTTAAGTGGAGAAATTTTTTTTTCAAAGGTGGATCTGAAAAGCGGATACCATCAAATTCGCATGAGGGAAGGCGATGAGTGGAAGACAACCTTCAAAACCAATGAAGGAATGTATGAATGGCTAGTCATGCCATTTGGTTTGACGAATGCACCGAGTACATTCATGAGGCTGATGAATGAAGTGTTGAAGGAATTCATTGGTAAGTTTGTCATTATTTATTTGGATGACATATTGATTTTCAACAAGACTAGGGAAGAACATCTGAAGCATTTAGCTGCAGTAATGAGGAAGCTACAGCAAGAAAAGTTGTTGATCAATGTGAGGAAATCTTCATTTATGAAGAAGGAACTCATTTACTTGGGGTTTGTCATATCGGCAAATGAATTAAATATGGATCCAAGTAAAGTGGCTGTAATAAAGAATTGGCCATCACCAAGAAATGTTTTCGAGGTGAGAAGTTTCCATGGACTGACGAGTTTCTACAGGAAATTCATCCAAAATTTTAGTGGAATCAGCATAGCAATGATGGACACAGTCAAGAAGAGACATAAGTCTTTTCATTGGACTAAAGAGGCAGAGAAGAGCTTCAATCTGTTGAAGCGAAAGATCACCGAACAGCCGGTGTTGGTGTTACCAGATTTTCAGAAAGTTTTCCAGGTAAAATGTGATGCAAGTGGCTTTGCCATAGGAGCAGTCTTGAGCCAGGAGGATAGACCAATTGCATATTTCAGTGAGAAGTTGGATGAGGCAAAGGTGAAGTATTCAATGTATGATAAAGAATTGTATGCTATCATACAGGCGTTGAAGAAGTGGAGGCATTACTTGATCCCAAAGGAATTTGTTCTGTATAGTGATAATCATGCATTACAGTTTGTGACTCAGCAGGAGAAGCTGAATCAGAAACATGCTAAATGGGTAGAGTATATGCAAAATTTTACATTTGTAATTAAACACATTGCAGGTACTACTAACAAAGTGGCTGATGCTTTGAGCAGGAAGTGTTTGTTGCTGCAGGAGTTTCAAGTCAAAACACTGGGATTTGAAAACCTGAAGGACATGTATGCAGGTGATGCAGATTTTGCAGAGGCATATGAGGCAACTGAGAATCCAGTTCTCAGAGACTGAAGCCCGTGGATGGATTACATGATTCAGAATGGACTGTTGTTTAGAGGAAACCAGTTATGCATTCCGAATTGCTCCATGAGGGAGAATTTGCTGAAAGAGAAGCACAGTGGAGGATTAGCAGGGCACTTTAGCCATGACAAAATGTTCACGAAGCTGAGCGAAGCATACTTCTGGACGAAGATGTGAACAAATGTCAAAAAGTTTGTTGACAGGTGTAGAATCTGCCAACATTCGAAGGGCAGAAAGCAGAATGCGAGATTCTACCAATCCTTACCCATACCAGAAAGGCCATGGGAGGTGATCAACATGGATTTCGTCCTAGGATTGTCGAGGACGCAGAGAGGACATGATTCCATCTTTGTAGTAGTTGAAAGGTTTTCAAAGATGGCACATTTCATCCCGTGTCAGAAGACCAATGATGCGACTCACATCGCAAACTTGTTTTTCAAGGAGATTGTTAGACTCCATGGACTGCCGAAAAACATAGTTTCGGACAGGGATACCAAATTTATTGGGCATTTCTGGAGGACACTCTGGAAGAATATGGGAACTAACTTAATTTTCATTTCTTCCTATCATCCACAGACAGATGGGCAGACAGAAGTGGTCAGCAGAAGTCTAGGAGACTTGCTGAGGAGCTTAGTAATGGAGCACCACAGTAGCTGGGACAATGTGTTTCCACAGGCAGAATTCGCTTACAACGATTCAGTGAACAGGAGCACAGGTAAAAGTCCGTTTGAAATTGCATATGGTAGGCAGCCGAGAGGAGTATCTGAACTCAGGGAGTCAGAGCAGACTGCTACTAGTAGCGCAAGCGCTGAAGAATTCGCAGAGGCGATGGAGGAACTTCATGGCAGGGTGAAGCAGCGATTGCTGGAAACAAACCAAGATTACAAGCGCAGAGCGGATCATCATCGAAAACAACTTCAATTTGAGGTTGGAGATTTGGTTCTGGCACACCTGAGGAAGGAAAGGTTCCCAAGGGGAACATATAACAAGTTAAAAATGAAGAAAATTGGACCATGCAGAGTCCTGAAGAAATTGGGAGAAAATGCTTATGAGATTGAATTGCCGAATGAGATCGGAATATCTCTGACATTCAATGTCTCAGACTTATATCCCTATAAGGCTAAGGAAGTAGGAGCTGAGGTTAATGAACAGCCATAAATGCAGTGGCAGAAGCAGATGTTGATTGCAGAAAGGCCACAGATGGAGCGGATATTTGACAGAAGAGTCGGCAAAGGAACCAGACGGAAGCAATACTTCGAGTATCTGGTGAAATGGAAGAATCACCCAGTGGAAGATGCCAGCTGGGAGACAGAAGCAGTGATTCAGAAGCATGGACAGACCGTGCAGGAGCTCATGGGCAGGAGCCCATTAAATTTTTCAAGCAGGGGAGTATGATGCAGGAGCATTGCGACTGAAAAAGCAAGCGTGGAGCCAGCGCATGTGTTTTTAAACACATGGCATATAAGCTTGACAACTTTTTGAATTTTCATTAAAGTATGAAGCGCCAAACCTTCAAGGAAACATTTATTGAAGGAGCGTATGTTGTATTGTATCAGACCTTGAGCCTTACACTCTTGTCTGAAATAGATAGGAGGCATTTAATAGATGTAATGGAGGTAGAGAGGATTTAAATTCCAGATTAGACAGTTTAGAATTCGAGAGGGAAAACGGATATAGACACCCTCCTTTGTATCTTTGTAACATTATTATTCAGATTATTGATCAAGCATTCTAAAGAGAAGAGCAGACTGAGAACTTTGTGAAGAACACCCATGTACAGATGTTTTTGAGTTAATAGAATGAAACTCTGATTCAAACTCATGTCTGGTGTTGGTTCTCTGTGTGTATTTATTGTGTGCTCGTGAATGTTTGTTTCTTCTGGTTATGCATTTGCTTTGGATATGCTATGCGTGTGATTTTGGGGATTGAAACTGAAGTCTGAGAGGAGGGAGAATGAGTTTCAATTGTTTTTCTATCTGAGCTGGGAGATTCCTGCAAAGAGTGCAATTGAATTCATCCGCAAGGAGTGCGTCGATGAAGGCTTGGTAGTTTAACCTTTGTTCTCATTCATCCAGAAGTGGACTGTATCGTTGAAGCCGTGCAAGGTGTGCACAGGCTTGAGAAGAAGTCTCAGTGGCTAGTTTGAGCCAAGGGAGATTGGAGACTGCTACTGCAGGAAGTGCGCAGAGTCTGAAGTATTCAACACTGGGGAAGTTGTTGAACAGTAAGCGTAAGGAGTGTGCACAGATTTCTCTGAAGAAGTCAGAGTAAATAAGCTCAGGAGGTTTAGAGCCTTTGTGGGTATCGTCAAAGAAGCGCATAGGGAGTGTGCCGTGAAACATTTCAAGGAAAAGTTTTAGCGCAGGCTTGGGGAGCAAGTCTGAAGAAGGAGCACTTAGTCATTTTTTAGAAATCTTTAAGAGGAGGAATCAACCGACAGGATTCACCGAGGGAGACAACAAAATCCCGTCCGATGTTAGATCCCGAGGAGACACGCACGGTTTAAATGTTAGCGTACAGAGAGGAGCCCAAGAGTCATCGGGATTTGACCCATCAGAATTTTGGGGTTTCCGTGGTCGTGGGATTCGTATAGAACGAAATCGCGATTAGCGATTTCTCAAGAAGATCAGGGCCATTGAACTCAGCGAGGATACATGGCAGGAGATCTCGACGAGTCGGCATTTGGAGCATCAGGGTTTCCAGAGGGGTGAAACGCTCGCAAAGTGAAATCGTGATCCGCGATTTCCCGACACGGTCAAAGCCGTTCAATCTGAGGGACTCGTGTCCGAGGATCTGGAGGAGTCGGGGATCGGGATTTCGGGAATTTTGAGGACGTGAATTCTTCGCGTTCCAAACTCGTGAAGTCTGAAACTCCGACGAGGAGGAGGCCGTGGTCTCATGGCACGGCAGGTCATATGAGAAAGGAATTAGCCAGAGGGGGCTAAAGGTTGCAAAGGTGCCCTCGCGGATCGGGAATCGGGGATTCGTGAGGTGAAGGATTTGTGACCTCGTATGCACCGATTTCCCGATAGGGAAATTCCCGATAGGAGACAAGGAAGGCGCGAAGTGGGTATTCCATCGGGGCTCGGGGATTGGTAAGACCCGACCTCGTGAGTGCTGGACCCGTGATCAAATGAGTTCCTATTTCCCGAGAAGGAAAAGGGAGGTCATCGGAGAAGCATCCTATGGGTGCAGAAGAGTCTCAAAAGGGATTTGGAAGAGCCTTTTAGCTCTTCGGGCCTAAGGGAGAGAAGGTCCTAGTGGTAGCAGGCGTGCCGAGTGGCCATTTGCATCATGGTACATGGTACATTCAGGAGGTTCCACGTCACCTTCGGTGATGTCTTCTAGTCCCACCACTCTCGCCCGTATTCTCGACTCACTAGCACGTGGTACACATTCATGCACCCACATCCATTCCAAGAAAAATCCAACAGTTAGGTCCCCTCTCAGATCTATGGTGCAGATCTTTTCAGCGTTTCGGGGTTTTCGGGCATCGGGAGTTCATGCACCCCACATATCGAACTTCCATTTTCCGAAATCCGAAAAAAATACGGTTTACTCCTCCGTTGAATCGAACGGTCAACTCCCTTCCTACAATCTATAGTGTAGATCATTTCGGGATTTCGAGTTTCGGGTTTTTGGAGGTGTTCACCTCCCTCACTTCCCATCTCCCAACTTTGTGAAATCGGAAAGGTTTCGTGACTAACTTGAGCGCAACTCTGCCAGATCTAACAGTCGAGCCTTCCTCCCAGATCTACCACGTAGATCTCCACAGTTTTTTGGGTTTTCTGGATTTCGCGTATCGCGATTCCCACACTCCTGTGCATTTCAAAAGGGATTTTAATCCCTGTGCACATTTTCCAGATCCGATGGTCACGAGGATTCACCTTTCCTCTCGAACAGATCCTAAGGCTCCAACACTATTGGTGTGGAGTCCTCTCTCACTATGGCCATAGACCACACTAGCTGCGGTTTCACACACCGCTATACCTCCTGAGCTTACCAGGGTCCGAAATTGGTCCTCCAAACACAATTTCTCCTCACACCCTCAGTCCAAAGACCACTCAACTAGCCCATCTAAGCTCAGTGTCGAAACCTTGGCTCTGATACCAAGTTGTAGCACCACTTTTCACTCACTACTGTGTAGGTTTATACTACGCGGAATAACAACATTCTCACTCACAATTAATCACATGCATTCAAAACAAATTAAACACATTCAACACAGAGTAATCATTTGATTTACTACCATAATCAACAATCAATATTATTTAACATCAATTCATATACACAACAGAATACATGATGATTATAATACACAGAGATACAGAAACATAATTAAAGCATCATCTGGTACTTATCTTTGAACAGTGGTAGATTCCACCAACCAAGTGCANCTGGTACTTATCTTTGAACAGTGGTAGATTCCACCAACCAAGTGCAGGCCTTCCACAAACCTCCCAGCCTTAGACCGCATTGCTCATCAGCTTAACAGTGGGTCACCCCCGAGCTGGGACTAAGCTCCACCCCAAGACAAGGAATCTTAGGCTAGGCTAAGGTTACAGGGAAACAACACACAACCACAAGGATGGGATTCTCTCCCAGGAATCTCTCACGCTCACTGCCCACAGACCCTCATTCCCCACATGCCTATTCCACCCCAGGAGTATACACCTTCTCTGTCACTTGGACAGTCCTTCGGCTGCTAACCTCCCTTGCCTTGGGTTACCGCAACAGGCCGGACCGGAAGTCTCTGGGCTCTGTGGCAGCTACAAGGTTCCTTCCAGGAGTTCTTTCCTTCCTCTGTACACTCTCTCTCCTGGAGAGAGTGTTGCTCCACTGGCCAACAAGCCACACGCAATCCATCACTGTGTGGCCACAACAATAAACAGGGAAAACTGGCGTGGCTTTCCTACAGGCTAAAAAATGGCCGAATGGCTCACAGTCACGACTTTGGGATAGAGACCCCATGCACAAGCTTGATCTCAAATAGAGGATACACACGGATTCTCCAGACAAACACAGGTTTTTCAGTTCAAAATATGTACGAGGTTTTTCTACAGAGGTTGGATTCGTCGTACCGCTCAGAGGCCGTATCCACTCAGGCTGTCAGGTGGAATGGAGGAGAACCCCCATCACGTCTCATCTTCGCCATTTTATTTGCATGGGTCAGGGCTAACACTTGTCACCCTAGAAACTGCATGCGTTTACCCAACACACATCACCTTCCTCATGTTTAGGAACTTAGGATAAAACATGAAATGCTCATGCCTTTTTGGAATAATATTAAAATATTATTCCCAAGGCTGAAGCCCCCTAGGCTTAACACTTAGCCCCTTTTCCCACCTTCCAACCCCTAATCCCTTTCCTTCTCTGTGGAATATCAATCCACCTTCACTCATTCATCGTGGTCAGTCTGCACCTGGCGGTGTTTACAAATTTTTATTAATTTGTTCTGCATGATTACATATACAACAGCAGGCTCCTGGCCTTCAACACTTAGGCTCCCTAGCCTAACAAACACATAAGCCACCAACTTATAAAAACTTGGCTCACCAGCCTATAAAACATAATTACAATTCCTTTTAGAACATGATTTACAACAGGGCTCGGCCTTGGGGACACTACAGCCACAGCCAGGAATCATCATGCACTTCATATTGGAATGTTGTCTGCATCTTTGCGCCTTCTTTCTTGAAATTGTGTGCACTACCATTTTCTTCTTTAGAACAACGTGCACTTACTTCTTCACTTTTTACTGTAAATGCAGTGTCAAAGTGCACATCTTTTGATTCATAGACAACTTGCGTTGTTTTTCTCTTCATGGATGGTTTCAATGTCAATGGAAACATTATGTTGCTTGTTAAATGAATTCTTGCAATAAGTTGATTACTTGGATATCTGTCCAAAATCACACAATGATTATATTCCATGTATATTCTATATCCTTTCTGTAATAGTTGTCATGTGCTCATCAAATTATGTTTTAGGCTAGAAACATAATATACATCAGGCATAACTTTTTTCTCCCCTTGTTTAGTTAGAATATTAATACTGCCTTTTCCTAAGACAATGAGTTGGATATTGGTTCCAAGTGTAAATTTAGTTTGGACTGACTTATCCAAAATAGAAAACAACTCTAAGTAACATTGCATTCAAATGGGGAAATTATAGGCATTGCTTCAACACGCGCCATAAACATCGAGTTGGAGGGACTATTTGCATTGTGTGATTGATCTTGACCTTGCTTGTTCTAATTATAATGTGTCTTCATGCATTCATATGCATAATGTCCATACTTTTTACAGTAATGGCATTGAATCTTTTATTTATAAAATCTTTGATTACTTGACTAACTGTTATTTTGATTTTGGCCTCTTCCACCAGTATTTGCAGGACTTCTACTGAGTCCTACTCTAGCAACACTTCTTCCTTTGCCTCTAGATTTATCTCTCCCCCTTCCTCTTCCATGGCTTATAGATGACTGCACGGAAAATGAATTTCCTAATGACATATTTGATCTATTTAATCCATGTTCATGATTAATGAGAGAGGCTTGCAGGTCATATAGACTAAATTGACTCAAGTCTTTGTTCTCTTCTAAAGTCACAACAAGAGTATCAAATTTAGGAGAAAGACGCCTAAGTACCTTCTAAACAACCTTCCTATCCTCTATGGTTTCTCCATGAAACTTAAGTTGATTTATCAGGCCAATAACATGGGTGTAAAATGAATCTATTGAATCTGAGTCCTTCATTGACATAGTTTCAAAATCTCTTCTAAGAATTTGTAGTTTTGAAGTCTTGAATTTGGCCATACCTTCATAAGAGATTTGTAGTATGTCCCATGTTTCCTTGGCCTTCTTTGTTGATGCAACTCTTGGGAGTATTCTCTCATGCATGGCTTGATGTATATAAAACATTTCATTCCCATCCTTCTTCCTTTGATTTTTCAAGGCATCCCTCTCAGTGTGTGTGAGAGAATTGTATGTTTCCTAATCTGTTGGTTCCACATAACCATTTTTTACTAACTCCCATACACCTTGACCCCGAAATAATACCTTCATGGTCAAGGACCATAACTCATATTTTTTCCCTATCAAAGTGGGAGGTTGTAGATTTGAAGTAGAAGTTATGATTTCTCCTTTCAACAGAGCTCCTACTCTTGAAACTTCTCTGATAAACATGCTATGATACCATATCTCATATCTACAGCGCACAAACAAACTCTGCGCAGCGCAGTTGCAAATACCACACAGTGAAATTCTACATCATTGAACTCTCAGGACTTACTGCGCAGTGTCAATACTATGTTGTAGACTGTGCGATGTGATGATAACACTTAATAAAGCGATTTCTAGTCATAAAATCAACACTGTACTATTATTATCATATGAACTCACAAAAACCAATAGAACTTAGAAATATCAACACACAAATATATTACTCATCTCAGATGTTGCACACTGTTATAAAACAATATTGAGTAGAGCTTCGGCTCCAACAATTTCTTCAAACTTACAAAACCAGATGTTGTGCTCTCAGACTTCTTCGACTTCTTACACTGCTGAAGAACAAAACCGACTCAAGTAATTAAGACAACAATAAATTTGATTGACTTTATCTTCATAACAAGACTAGATAAAGATAAACGATTAACTCATTAATAACGCTCTTTCTAACACTCCTGCTTGTCGTGTCTAACTGTGTAACGTCTCTACTTTCCCGTGACAGATAGAGTCTGCATAAGTGTAAATATCATGACTTATAATTAATATTTCCAACACCGTGTATGTTAAATGTGAAAGTATAGAGGATGCATGCACAATGCTTGAAAAAAACGATAAGAAACATGTGATTACATGGAATGAAATGATTGCAGGTTTATCCTAGCATGGGCAGGGAAAACAAGTCATCGAATTGTTTGAACAAATGCAACTCTCGGGAGGAAAGGAAAACTAGACCATTTTTTTTGTGTTCTTTCTGTGTGCATCCATGCCAGCCTAGTGGATGAAGCCTTATGATACTTTAATTCCATATATGAATATTATTGCATTACACTCTGAGAACTATGCATGCATAATTAATCTTCTTGATCATACTGGCTCTTGGAAGAGACCGGAGAAACCCATTTGGAGGAAAAAATTGATGTAGGGGATGTGTTAACCTTTGAAACGCAAATTAATAAGGAAGTCAGGTTTCCAATTTTGGTCTTGAAAAACAAGAAAACATGGATAGTATAGTCAGGATATACCTGTTTCATTTTTAAAAATTTGCAATTCCCAACCTTATCATGTTGATTCCCTACATCATTTCAAAGGTGATAAAAACAGGAATATGAGCATGGACGAGTATTTTGTGGATGCCCTTGACCATCTGATAGGAAGTAGAAGTTCAAGTCTGGAAGAGTCTAGTTTTCTTATCATTTTCTTGAGAAGTAAGGTTAGTTATCATAACTTAATGCACACAAGAATTCTCTTATGCAAGCAAATGAAGATAAGGAAGAGCCAATTTCTATGTTTAATTCTTATCAGATGTAGATACAAAAAATTGTGCCCGGGAAGTATATTTTAGAAGTCAACCCTCAAGATGCAGAGAGTAATAAATCTTGTTGTACAATAGAACTTGGATTTTCTATTCCAGAATTCAAAAGGAATGTTTGCCACTGTTAGAGGTCAAATTCAAAGCTACCATAAAAGAAAATTACTACATAAAAGGGGGGTTAAAGTTTGAACGAAATAAAGAATAGGTTAAAAAGTTATGCGAGTGTTTATATTGGTGCTTCATCAGAACTCTTGTGGTTCACAAGACAGTCCATCGTGGAAATTTTTTCATGAAAGCATTAATAATGCCAGAATGGCAAGAGAGGTAAAATTTGCACTATATGTTGATCAAGTTTCCCAAGTTCCTTTATATCGACTTGAAACAGTTTTTCCTTACTATGCACCACATGTTACGCTTATTCTTTGCAAGAAACAAATTAGTAGGTCTCTATGTATTATCTGTGTCACAATATTTTACTGAGATTTCAATGTGATTATTTTCTATTGGTTCTCTTTGGGGTATCTTGGATTGCGTTTGTGCACTTCACTCTGATGTTGTCCAAGATATGATTGAGTATCCCTTTAATTTCTTAATTGCTCACAAAGATCAAATCTGAAAGCATGTTTCTTTATTCTTTAGAGAATCATTTTCCTTTTGAGCATTATTAAATTCCTTTGAGTCAAAATATGGCTTACAAAAACTGTTGAATAGGATGGGAAGTGATTGTAATAAACTAAGTTAGAAATAATTGGAAGTTTGGGAAAATGAATGAAATTGTACCCTTCATTTTTTTCTTGTATTTTATCCTTTTGTAAAGTTAAATAATAGATGCAAACAATCAAAACCTATTTTATATAGTTGGAAAGATAAGAAGATGAAGATAACATCTGAAATGATATCCATGGCTAAAAATTTTATTATCATTCACAGAGAATTAAAACACAACCATCCTCTTTTAAAGGGAAATTAATTAAATTTCAAAAACTAAAAGTTTAATTAAAACTTTTATTAAAAAGAGGAGAGGGAACCACTTTCAATATACTTGTAATAATGATGTGAATTCATTAATGAGGAATTATTGAGGCATTAATTAAAGGAAATGTTTCAAGGAGAAACTTGTATGGGAATTTCTGGAAGAGAGAAACCCTAACTACTCAAGTAGTTAGAAAATCTCTTCTTAAAAAGAGAAGAGAGACTTCATCAAAAGGTCCAAGAATCAGTATTGTCAAAGGGCAGGGAAGAATATCAGAAGAAGAAGAAGGTACACCCATGGATACACGATCAAGCTTCTAATCAAAAGAAAGAAATCTCCATTTTCTCCATTCTTTCTATTCTTCTACACCACTTCTCATAGTTTATGCTTGAATCTTAGAGTTTGGAACAAGGCTAAGTTGTTGAGTGCTCTTCTTATATTCTTATAAGATCTTTTCTTATATGATCATGGAGTATTTTCAGCCACATACATGGTTGTCAAAGCTTTTGTAATGAAGAGCATCTTTCGTGAATAAAACTCCACAAAGAATTGCTTCGGGATTCATCTTGATTGTATCTTGTAACTTTGAGTTTTAAGTATGAG
Organism: Picea sitchensis; assembly: GCA_010110895.2. NCBI lineage: Eukaryota > Viridiplantae > Streptophyta > Pinopsida > Pinales > Pinaceae > Picea > Picea sitchensis. The sequence continues at coordinate 18,620 of SNQJ01S0073675.1, forward strand.
ATATTTGAGGTTGACCTATCAATTTCTATTTTATTAATAATTGCAGTACTCTCTTAAAATTATTTAAGATGACCCCATATGGGGTGACACATAGAACAACATTGCCACTCGGCTTAGCACTAAACTGAGGCTTAAATGTTGAAGTCTGCTCCTCATCCCTTCAAAATTAAAGATGGTAGCAGGCCATTACAGTAGACTTACGACCGAGGGACTTCTCCCTAAGCGAAAAAGCCAACGTTGCGTGCATTCAATATGGAAGAGTTAAGGAGGGACCATGTGATGTCGTCCCACAAAAATTGGAAAGCGAGGAAGCCTGGGCTTAGTTGGCTTATTCTCGTTCTGAACCTCCTTGCCGACTGTGAGCTCTGGTGCATTCTCCTCTGTTTCTCGCCGACTCCGGAGGTGCCTTCTATTCACTCCTTCTCCGCAATGCCAAGGGAGCGAGGCAAGCCTCACCATGGCTTGGCTCGGCACACCCACAATGTGCATCGACAGAGAAGGCAACATTTCAAGCGCGCATTCACGATGGAAAATTCTTTCCTCCGGTAGAGAGCTAGAGTCGCCCGCTTGGCACTCTGCGCTACTGTAACTGAGCCTGCAATGGAGAGGAGAGCTCATACCCCTCCAACTCTGGACAATTGGAAGCCAACATGCAGGAAGCGAGAAGAAATCCTTGCAACTGAGTCTGACACTCACGTTGAAAGTTGTCTGAAGGAAGAACCGGGTGAAGAGTTCCCAATTTGCCATGCAGAAGAAATACCGTGTCCGAAAGATATGGCGACCACCCTGGAACCTCCAGCAACAGAAAAGAAAAGGCGCATGCTCTGTGAGGACATCCCTACCTACTACGTCGAGGAGATGACATACGAGGATGAGGTTTCGAAAATCGCCTACACAGTAATGATGCATCACACTGACATAGCAATAATGGATGAGGTCGAAGCTAGAGCTGAAGTGGGGAAAGACACCTCAGGCAAGGCAACAACCAAGGACTTGCATGCTCCACTCCTCCGCGCAGCACATCTGGATGTAACACCCTGTTTCCCCCAGATTGTAAATATAACTGGATTGGCCAAGGACTATGGCAAACTCATAAGTATGAATATGTGATGTAAACGGACCTGCAGGAAGAGGTCAATGAATGTGAATAACATTTTGAATTTATTGCAGGATTGCTGAGAGGGGATGTGCATAAAAGAGACCACGATGGCGGTGGAAGGCACCTGAAAAGGTGGCGTTAAATTCCACCCTGAATGAAAACCATATTTGGACTCCACTGGTCCGGAGAACCAAAAGCGGCTCGCTGGCCCCAAAATTTAATGTCTCGCAGGCCGGTAGGCGGGCGGCTTGATGAGGGATGGGATGGTGAACCGCCCATCCGTAGAGCCGTCAGACCTGATCGGCGCGAGGGTAATCGTGCCACACGCAACCTCGCGAGAGGATAAGGCGTATGGTAGAAGCGATGGAGGGGGCAGACGCGAGGGGAACTCTGGCAATTTTTACGCATAGTGAGTGATAGCAGGGAGGGAGGATTGCAACCTTCGCTCCTGGTCACTGGCAGACAAAGAGACGTAGTCTCAGAACATCGTGGTCTCAGCTCGGGGGTGGCTAGTGGTAAATCCTTTGGGAGTCGCTGAGCCTACGGTTGGGTGGAAATGAGCACCCCTCTCAGCAGTTGCACCCATTTCTGATAAGTGTTTTGTTCATATTACATCTTGAAATTCATATGCTGACACATATGCTCATAGACCTGTGAAATTGTAAATGATTCCCGTGTAAGAGTGTCTGTGCAGTAATTGATAAGAATGAATAGATATTAGCTCATAGAACTGTGAAATTGTAAATGATTTCAGTGTAAGAATGTCCGCACAATGTTTGATATGAATGAGTTGTTATATGCTCATAATAGAGGAAGCCATGCATGACTTACGTTGATAAATTGAATCTAATTATGCCTAGGCTGAACTATGTTAGGCTTCCAGCCCGTTCTCGGGAAGTTATTCCCCCTTCACCCATATCCAGGAAAGCCCCGGAATAGATCTCTTGTAGAGATTCCCTCCTTGGAAGGGCTTACCTAGAACCTGGAATATGAACTTGGAGGTGCAAGTCTTAATAACCCTGTATGAGGAGGAACGATCCTCTTAAAAACCCGAGATGGCAGCTTAAGGAAGGAATATCGAAACGACGGATGAGATTTCGTCGGACAACCCACGGTTTCCCCATGACCGTTAGATTAGCAAGAGAAGGTAGGGCGTTAAAGGCCTTACCCCTTGGCGTTTCTGTGCCTTCATGGGTAGTGAAGAATCTAGGGCAGTAGATCCCCATGGTCCATGGGAACATCCGGACCACTAATTTCCCCCGTATATAAGTTGTGGAAGAGTGCACAAGGTGGGATACCCTAAGCTGTTTGATCTCATTAGAAATCCCGCCAGTCGTTGGATCGGGAGAAGATGATCAGAGTGTAGCCTCTGGAGTAAGCGCGTAGGATAAAGGATCTGGGCCGCTAGATCTTGAGTAGATATCCGTCAGCCGTCAGCTTGACTGGAAGGCACACGGTGGTTAAACCATCGGGCTAACGGCCATCGGTATAGCGGGATTTTCAAGGACAAGAAAAATGAGATACTTCAAGTCTCGAAATCCCGACAAGGATCTGGACCGTCCATTTGGAGGGACGCATGGAGGAGATCTCGTGATCTCGAAGGTCCGTTGGGTAAGAGTCCAAAGATTGGAGGTTCCAAGTCACGAGTGATGAAGCCACGAGAGGATCTGAGCCGTCCATAGTTGAGGACGCGTGTCAAGAGATCCAAAGAAGTCGAGCATCGGGGAATCGAGGTTTGCGAGAGCAAGGAAATCTTGCCGCTTGAAATCGCGATACGTGATTTCCCGACACGATCTGAACTGACCATTGGGTGGAACATGTGTCAACAGATCCCGAAGAGTCGGAGTTCGGGGCATCGGAGTTTTCGGAGGTAAGAAACTCCCACACATTGGAATCGCGATCCGTGATATCCCGACGGGAGAGCCGTGTGGGCCACAGCGGGAGATAGTGGAAGACAGGTGTTACCATATCGGGGTTCGAGACTTGGAGAGTTCCGTGAACTAGTGCAACGGGAATCGCGATATCCCGATACGCGGTTTTTTGATTTTTCACAGGAGTATGGGTCACAGTGGAGGACAGGTGTCGTGCGCATTTCCGTATCGGCATATCGAGAGTCGGGGATCCACGAGGTAAGTTACATTCGACAATGAAAACCCTGAAACTCCGATGGGAAGTTACACGGCTGCAGTCATATGGTAAGTGGTCACATGGACCATAGTATAGCCAAGAGGGCTAGCCAGTGTAAAGGCCCGTCGGGAGTCGGAGGATCGAGAGTCCAGGGGACTTGCGCATCGTGACACTGAAAGGAACGAAACCCCGACAGGATTAAAGGCTATGGTCTTGTGAAGGTTGTGGTCACATTGACCAGGGCTTAACCTGGAGAGCCAATACGCTAGGGGCATATCGGGGATCAGAGAATTGCGAGTTCTGAGGACTCGTGAATTACGACATTGGAAACCCCAAAACTCCGATAGGAGTAGCCTCGAAAGGAGGTAAGGCCACAGTCACAGAGGTAGTGGACCACAGGCTTGGCCTGGAGGGCTAATGTGTAGGGAGAGCATCGAAATTCGAAGGATCGCGAATCTTGGGGGTGAGTGAATTTTGACGTTAGAATCCCCGTAGCCCCGATGGGAGTTATGACCGAGGTCATATAGAGGAGGTCATGCGAACCAAGAGCTTAGCCTAGAAGGCTAACAGGTATTTAAGCACGTAGGGATTTTTGAAGACAGAAACCCCGACGGAAAGGGACAAAAGACCACCGTTAGGTGCAGAGAGCCGGGTAGGTGAATGGAAGACCTGTTGGATTGGGGACTGGCATTTTTGCCGCTACAAGCTCCAGGGGTTCTCATTGTTGAGAAAACAACGAAATTTTTTTATTATAGGTAGTGGGTGTGTTACAAAGTGGTATCAGAGCATGGTTACAACACTCGGCCTGATTGGGCTCATGCACGAGTCACGCATAAACCTTGTTCAAAACACTCCTATGAGGAGTAATCCCCTGACTTAACTCTCTTGTCCAGGATTAAAAACTTGGAAAATGAGAACCCGACTGTGTATACAAATGAAAGAAGTTATGAAATTATGCGCAATTTATAA
>SNQJ01S0073677.1:0-34306 GCA_010110895.2 Picea sitchensis
AACATATATATCTTAAGGCAATTCTCAAAGGGTCGCATCTCTAATAAGCGGGTTTATTCTACACAGCATGGACATATTCTCACTCCAGGTTATATCTTTTCATTGCACTCTCTTGTAATTGCTTGAGGTTGTGCAAAACCATTGCTGGAAGTGTCTTTATATCAGCACTGTGACAATCTATGTACGACCTTCACAATATTAATTAAACAAGCAGCAGTCCTCTTGACTTTATATTTCAGTATTGGTTACTATTGGATATTGCCTCTAAATTGTTAGAAGTTGTCTCATTACAAAGGAACACTAAGATTGCACTTACAGCAGTTTGGGTTTAAACTATTTGAAGAAATATATCAGGGACAAACCATCCTTAAACTCAAAAACAATTGCCAAAACATAAAGAAATATCTAGTTGGGATATTACAGTGGTATCAGAGCATGTTCCTCTGCAACTGTGGGCTCTAAGGGGCATTTGTAATCAGATTTATGAGACCAGAAGACGAGCAGAACATTACCTGCCGGAAACGTAGGGGAAGAACCCTAGATCCCCCTGGGTGGGAAGAAGAAGAAGTGGTTAGAGAAGAAGGGACAGGAGAGGCAGCACCATCTATCACACCTAAGGGCAAGGGAACTATGGGGGAAGAAGATGATAACAGGATCAACAGTTTGTTCAATATCTTGAATGATTTGACCAAGGGTCAAAAGGCCATGATGGACCTCATGGGGCAGTTTGCTAAGAATTCGTTGGAGGGCACAATGAAGCAGAACCAAAATGGTGATGGGGGTTCAAACAATGGAGAAGGAAGCCACTCACGCACTACCATGCAGAGCCACCCCCACTTGTACACCAAATCCCCCAGACCCACTATGCCTCAATTTTTGGGGAATGAGGCCACAAGTCCATTAATGCAGGTTGAGCAGGATGAGCCCTATAGGGAATATTTAGAGGAGTACAAGAGACTTGGAGATGATTTCCACTCAGCCATGTCCTTCGCGGAGTTCTACAATATGAAGAGCAGAAACCGACCAAGAGGGCCCATGAGGGCCATGACACAAAATTTTGAGTTGCAGTGTACCATTGGGAAAGCCACTGTTCCCAACTTTGACGGGGGCTCTAAATACTCCGCTAGATCATGGGTGCAGAAGCTCGACACTTACTTCCAGTTGCACCAGATGACAGAGACAGATGCCATTAAATTGGCCACCTTGCACCTGGATGGCGAGGCCCATGAGTGGTGGTACCATGGGTTAGTCACCTTGGGACATGCCGGGGTTACTTCCTACCTGGACTTCACACGGAGACTCATCGAGAGATTTGACAGGAAGGACCCTGAGCTTCACTTCAGAGAGTTGGCTCAGCTCAAACAAACAGAGCCCAGAGGCCTATATATCTGAGTTTCAGAGGATCGTTGTGATGGGGTCAGACATTTCAGAGGGTCGTTTGGTGATGTTGTTTGTTGAGGGGCTAATGGAGCCTCTACGGGGATGGGTCAAGGCCTACAAGCCTACCTCTTTACAAGATGCAGTCCACAGGGCTCGGGACATGCAGGATGCAGTACCTAAAAGTCGGTTTCCACCCAAACCCACTTTTACCCCGAAGACTAAGGAAACCAGACCACCTCAGATAGATTGGGTCGGCAAGCCCAAACTGGATGAAGAGACCAGGAGAGAATTGAGGAAAAAGAAATTGTGTTTCAGCTGTCAGGAGCCATGGGCACCAGGGCACAGATGCGTCGGGAAGGACAAAATGGGCAAGGCCCATTGCATTGAGGTATACTCTGACAGTGACAGTGATGAGGATGAGGAGGTGGAGCAGGCACAAGACCAGGGACATCTAGCATCAGGAGAGGAGTCTTCACAGGTTGGGGCTAAGGACCCAGTCATGGCCTCAATGTTAGGATTTTCGAGGTATCATACCTTCAAGGTCAGAGGTGTCCTACAGGGGCTCAAGGTGACAATATTGATCAATGGGGGAGCATCCCATAACTTCATTGACGGTAACATGGTCGAGAGGAGAGGAATTCGATGGGTTCACAGTAGTCATACCAAGAGGCCACCAGATGAGTTGCACCAAGTGGATTCCCAAGCTCACAATAACCATGGGAAACTACTCAATGACAGATGATTTCTTTATGGTGGACATACCAGACACCAATGTAGTATTGGGCGTTCAATGGCTTTACTCTATTGGGAGATAAACTATTGATCAAAGGACCATGGAGATGGAGTTCACAGGCCCCGATGGAAAGAAAGTGGTCCTACGAGCCATGCATCAGTACCCACCGAAGATTGTATCATCGCACAACATGGAGGCAGTTATGAGGCATGGTGATATAGAGTGGGTTGTAGAGTGTTTTATTTCTGACAGAGAACCACCTAACCATCTGCAGCAGTTTCCAGATGACTTACAGGTACTACTTCGCAAACATCATAAAGTATTCAGTGACATTCCTCATGGCATTCCACCTGATAGAGGTTTTGAGCATATCATAGAGCTAGAAGAGAGGATCCAAGCAGTTATCACAAACCCCTATTAGCACCCTAAAGTTTACAAGGACGAGATTGAAAAAAACTATTAAAGAATTGTTGAAAATGGGTCACATCCGCCCTAGTTCCAGCCCCTTTGCCTCTTTCGTGGTCTTAGTCAAGAAGAAGGATGGTACTCTGCAGATGTGTATTGACTACAAGGCCCTAAACAAGAAAACAATCAAGAATAGGTACCCCATACCCAGGATCGATGAATTAATGGATGAGCTCAGGAGAGCCAAATTTCTCTCGAAGATTGATCTTCGATCAAGGTATCATCAGATCAAGGTACAAGAGCAGGACGTACCTAAAACAACCTTTAGATGTCAGTATGGGCATTATGAGTTTCCAGTCATGCCACTCGGGCTAACTAGTGCCCCTACCACTTTCCAATCATGCATGAATCATGTGTTCAATAAGCAGATGAGGAAGTTCTTATTGGTCTTCTTTGACGACATCCTCATATACAACAAAACATGGGAAGACCATCTACGACACCTGGATGAAGTACTTGGTATTATAGAGAGTCAACAGTTGTATGCAAAGGAATCCAAGTGCGAATTTGGTATGACAGAGATGCTCTACTTGGGGCACGTGATTGGGAATAATGGGGTACATGTGCACCAAGAAAAGATTAGGGTGATCATTGAGTGGCCAACTCCTAGGAATGTGACAGAACTGAAGAGTTTCCTTGGTCTTTACACTTATTACAGGAAATTTGTTAAGGGATTCTCACAGTTGACAGCCCCACTAACTGATCTTACCAAAAAGGGGGGTTTTGTTTGGATAGAGGAGGCCCAGGAGACATTCGAGAAAATGAAGCAGGGGATGAGTTCATGCCCTGTTTTAGCACTCCCTGATTTCACTCAGCCCTTTGTCTTGGAGTGTGATGCTTCGGGAATTGGGATAGGATCTGTATTAATGTAAAACGGTCACCCCATAGCGTTTGAGAGCCGCAAACTCCGAGAGTATGAGCGACATTACTCCATATATGAGAAAGAGATGCTGGCCATAATGCATGCTTTGACCAAATTCCGGCAGTACCTCGTGGGGAATAGGTTCAAGGTAAAGACCGATCATAATAGCTTGAGGTTTCTCATGGAGCAAAAGTAGCTGAGCGAGCGGCAACAAAAATGGATCAGTAAAATCCAAGCCTACGATTTTGAAATTGAGTATGTGAAAGGCAAAAATAATGTGGTTTCTGACGCCCTATCCAGGATACCCACTCTCTCTCTCATGGAGATTTCAGTGAAATGGAAGGCACTTTTGTTGGTGGAATACTCCAAAAACAGGTTTGCTTGTGAGATACTTGATGGTCAGGTCTCCAATTACAGGTACAGGGTTATTGACGACATCATATATTATAAGGACCGGATCTATTTAGTACCAGAATCTCAGTTGAAGGACAAAATTCTGCATGGAACACATACTTCTCCTTTGGCACGTCATCCGGGATACCTAAAGACTTATAGACAAATTTGGGAGAGGTTCGCTTGGAAGGTTCTCAAGACCGATGTATTGAAGTTTGTACGGGAATGCCACATCTGTCAGCAAAACAAGGTGGAACATACCCACCCAGTAGGATTGCTCCAACCGCTTCCCATTCCTGAACAAAAATGGGAAAGCATTTCGATGGATTTTATCATAGGGTTGCCTCTAGCTCAAGGGAAAGATTGTATTTACGTGGTGGTTGACAGGCTTACTAAATTCACCCATTTCTTTGCCATATCGTCCAAATACTCTGCAGCGCAAGTAGCGGAATTGTTCTTCAAAGAAGTATTTTGGCTGCATGGATTGCCCAAGACAATTGTCAGTGATTGAGACAGCAGATTCATGGGAGGCTTCTGGCAAGAGCTGTTCAGATTCGTAGGGACAGAATTAACGCCTAGTACCAATTATCACCCTCAGACTGATGGGCAAACAGAAATTGTAAACAAGTGACTCGAGAGGTATTTGAGAAATTATGTATCGGGGCAACAAAAGGCGTGGATCAAATGGCTGCACTTGGGTGAGCATTGCTATAACACCACTTATCACATGTCGATCAGGATGACACCTTTCAAAGCTCTGTATGGTTATGACGCCACCACCTTTGCGGATCGAGCATTTGGGGACAACCGGGCACCCAAAGCCAAAGATTGGATTCAGGAGAGTCTGAACATATTGCGAACTCTCAAAGATAACCTGCAAATGGCACAGAATTAGCAGAAGATGTACGCCAACAAGCATAGAGTGGAGCGCAATTTCGAGGTGGGAGACTTGGCATACCTTCGCTTGCAGCCATACAGGCAATCATCGTTGAAAATCAAAGGGGCAGAGAAATTGAAGCCACATTTCTTTGGTCCCTATAGGATTTTGAGGCGAGTCAAGGAGGTAGCTTATGAGTTAGAGCTTCCAGAGGGGTGTAAGATACACAATGTCTTTCATGTTTCATGTCTCAAGATGGCAGTGGGACAGCATGTTGTCATTTCTACAGAGCTGCCACCATTGGATGAGGAGGGGCAGTTGATTCTAATTCTGGAGGAGGTGTTGGAGACCAAAGAGCGGAAATTAAGGAACAGGAGCATTAAAGAGTACCTGATCAAATGGAAAAATCTACCTATCAAGGACGCTACTTGGGAAGGAGAGCAGATATTGCAACATCCTGGATTACAGTTGCTTGAGGACAAGCAATCTCAGGCAGGGAGGACTGTAATTTCCTCGTTGGCCTAGGAAGCATAAGGGATGGTTCCGCTAGCCTAAATTGGTTCTCGCAGGCTAAGTCGGAGAAGTTACCTAGGGAACTCAACTTTTGCCTAGGAAATGACTTTATAAAGTGAAAAAGGGAAAAAGCGGGACATGGGTCTTAGGCAAAATAAAGTCATTTAAAAATTATAAAGTGTGCAAGCATAAAGTGACTTTAAAAGAAAATTAAAAGTAAAATGAGCAGGAAATAACTCAATGAAGAAATAAAAAAGGGGAAAAGAGGAGGTGCCTCTCATTCTTGTTTTTGCTCATTGAGAAACTAGATTTGGAGAGCTCTTAAAGAGTTTTCTAGGGTTTTCTTGGAAACCCTTGCTTTCATCTTTGGTTTCGATGTTTCAACGATACGCCCTAGTCAGATTCGAGGACGGGATCATCTCATATTTTGTCATTAGACTTATTGCTACCTATTTTCATCTCCTTTAGTCGATTTCTGAGAGGGAGGCCAAATTTCCTTGTGTGGCGGCTGAGTTGGGAAGCATAGCGGTCGACTTGCTTCAAGGAGGTTGGTATGGAAGACATGGGTCTTAGGCAAAATAAAATCACTTAAAAATTATAAAGTGTGAAAACATAAATTGAATTTAAAAGGAAAATTAAAAGTAAAGTGAGCTAGAAAACTCAATGAAGAAATAAAAAAGGGAAAAGAGGAGGTGCCTCTCATTCTTGTTTTTGCCTACGGAGAAACTATTAGATTTGGAGAGCTCTTAAAGAGTTTTCTAGGGTTTTCTTGCAAACCCTTGCTTTCATCTTTGGTTTCGGTGTTTCAACGATACGCCCTAGTCAGATTCGAGGACGGGATCATCTCAGATTTCATCATTGGAGTTATTGCTACCTATTTTCATCTCCTTTAGTCGATTTCTGAGAGGGAGGCCAAATTTCCTTGTGTGCAGCTGAGTTGGGAAGCATAGTGGTCAAATTGCTTCAAGGAGGCTGGTATCCCTGTGTGGGGACTGAATATCCTCATCCTAGGCACATTCATCCATTTCTGGGAAAATTTTATTGTGGGAGGATAGAGTTGTAGTGTGGTAAGCACAACCCTCTTATGGTTGTTGATATCTCTTGGAATCTGGGCGAGTTTGTTGTTGTGGTCAAACCACACCATTTCTGGGTGTATCCTCTTCTGTATGGGTGAAACATACTTACATTGGTAGGAGCGATTTGGGAGTGGGGAGTTGTTTATATCAACGCAGTTGAAAATCTCTATTAGGGGCGCCTTCCCTCTAAACTAGGCGCATCTCTTGGTCTATACACAAAACAATATTGCTGCTGATTGAAGACTGATATTTATTTCAGAACTGGGCGCATTTCGTCTCATCTCTAAGTGTGGAAGCTTGTCATTATTCATGGGGAATTAACAGTTCTGTTTGGGGCCAGTGCCATCACTCATATTCAACATATAAGATTGGTATTCACTCTATATTGGTTGTTGCATAAACATATATATATGAAGGCAATTCTCAAAGGGTCTCATCTCTAATAGGCGGGTCTATTCTACACAACATGGACATATTCTCACTCCATGTTATATCTTTTCATTGCACTCTCTTATAATTCACTACTTATGTAAACCATTGTCGGAAGCAAGAGTTGCCGTGAGCGTGGAGCAAAAGTTTACATGAGCGGAAGGAGAGTGTGGGAGTGCATTTTCTAAAACGGCCTTGGCGAGCATCTCCAAGCGAGAGATATATATATATATATATATATATATATATATATTCAAAAGAAAACATGTAGAATGCCAAACTAGATGCAAAATTTATGAAACATGGATGTTTGTGATACTTTGTTGCCGCTTTATACACACCTGGGAGACGGGAAGAAATCTTCAATCCACCTCATTTCTCAAAAGTGAGAGTTAAGGTGTCATTACTAATCCTCATCTCCTCCTTCTAGGCCAACTCCTTGGCTTCGCTAGGAGGGTAGTCCCTAACAAAAAATACTTCAAGGCTTTTAAGCTGGCGCGCAAAACGAACCAAACAGTTTATTGCTTCATCAACCATTAACCATTAAACCGAAAAGAAACACGCCAACGTCTGATTCACCACGATATATATATATTCCAAACAAATTTGCATCAAAGCATACTAAGAAATGGGGCTTATCGCGTAAGTTGCATTTACATCAGCCGTATAACAAATTATGAGGCCATGAAGCCCGTGGTTTTGTTAAGCTTTCTAAAATGATTGAGACTGTCTTGGCAGAATGGCAATGAACAAGCAGAGCTTTTATTAAGGGTGAAATTAAAGTTCAATTAGTGAAGGGTTTAGGCCTCCTTGGAGGTTAAATCTCTTGCTTAAACCGCAGAACCTACCGAAACCCAAATGGTTTCACTAGTAAAGCCCACTTAAAGTGCCGGATGTCCAAAACGGGTGGGAAGCTGTGTCCCCAGAGGTCTTTACTCTCGTCACTCTAAGGCTGCTCAAGACATCAAATTCTACAACCCCGGCCAACGTAATTAGGATCTAACAACCACCACTCAAGACAAGATGTATGAACTTACTCCACCATCGAGACGAAGCCACCGGCGGTCGTGAACAAAACTGCGGAGTTTGAGGAATTTGGTTTGATTTTATGCAAAATAAAGTGTGAAATTGATTACTATGTCAACCACTCACCAGGCCCCTTTCGAGGTCGCTGAGTGGATGGTTTATTTGCCAAATTGGAAATACTAAATTGAAATCTAATCTAACAATTATTGTTCTACTCTGCGGAAGCAAAAGAAATTAATCTGCTAACAAATTAGGCAAAAATGACAAAATCACCACAACACCACTCCCCCGTATTTTCAAGAGCTGGGGAGCTTGTAGCCCGCTTATTTTATTATGTCTTTATACAATGCTTATTGGGATGAGTCATGAGCATTCATTAAAATGCCAAGCTCTACAAAGTTTTTGCAAAGTTTTACAAAGTTTTATGATACTCCAACTCAATGTTCTTAATCCCACCTAAAGTTCTGACAATCCCCATCCGCTCACCCACCTGCACAAACAAAGAAGCAAACAAGTAAGGATAAAAGATGCCCAAAAATACTTTAGCTGGCCTGGCTATGAGAGAAATTTAAAAAAATTTGCCATTTTTTGCAATTTTCAAAAATTTTAACTAAGGAACTCAAGCTAAAGAGCTAGTTTCCTAGGGTCTTTTTTTGTTTACTCATAAAACAAAACAAGGAAAATGTTTACAAATATGATTTGAAAGCTTTAAGAAAAGAAACTACTTTTAGCTTACTTAAATTTCTTTTGAAAGAAAGCAAGCTAAAAAGAAGTATTTTTCCTACTCTCTAAATCTAGTTAATTAGAAGGAAACCCTTGAAAGCACAACTTAGATCTAGTTTAACTTATGCATGTAGTCTTAGATAATCGCATTTTGAGATAAGAAATGAATCTAAGCAACTTGCATTTCCAACAAAGTAACCACAAATTTTTTTAGATTTTTCTTGAGAAATAGAGAAAGGAGAAGAGTAGCCTTGAACCTCCTTGGGCAATGGAGTCTTCTTGGCATGAAAGAGGGACTTGAATCTTTAAATCCTTGAATTTGTTGGAAGCAAGCAAGCTTCTTCAATCAGCTTCAAGCTATGAACCTGGAAGTCCTAAAATCCTTGCACATAAACTTGCTAATGTAAATGGTGTCACCTACACAAGAAACTTTAGAGTATGTTAGTTAAACAAACACACATACACATAAAATCTCTAAATGTCAATAAGCAAATAGGAATAACAAGAAGTTAGATAAATCCTATTCTTCAAGATGATAACATCCCTTTAGAAGCCAATATAACAAACTTAAAGAAAGAATTGGACATCGTTCTCATAGATGTATAGATTTTGACACTCAATTTGTAATTCACACATTAAATCCACACCAAGTTGAGCTCCAAAGTCTTTTTTTCTTTTTATTCCAATATAAAATGTTACAACAATATCATAAGGGATTTCTTCTTAAAATTCCCACCTTAACCCAAATTCAAGAGGGTCAATCTCTAAATAGGCATGGGAAGTTAGGTATGCTGGAGATGAATTCATGTCATCGGAGGTGGAATGGATTGTACCGGACATAACGTACGAGTGCATGAAGGAGAGGGAAGCGAATTAAGGGGAAATGAATGGGTGTAATACGTATGAGTGAGAGGGTACACACGTGGAGAGGGACGCAGGAGGAGTGTAAGCCACGCATGACCCTTCTGAGGCTAATGAATGGGATGAGTGACGTGAGATGAGAGGGACTCGTGATGGTTGAAGAGGAGTCAACTAGGTTAAGGGAAGTGGGTGCGGAGTTTAGGGAGTGAATGAGAGGATAATGTAGGAATTACTGAGCGGGGAGATGAGGGTGAAAGTGAATTTATGGAGTGGGCGCGATAAAGCCACGAGGGCGTGGAAAGTGGAAAAGGTAAGAGCCGCAGTGGGTGTGGGCTACGGTAGCCCACGTGAAGAGCCTACTGCATGGGAAGGGGCTGCTAGGTAGGAGCCAGTGGGTGCAATTGGAGTGAGGCGTGGGCCATGAAAGGAGATGAGGGCGTAAATTAAGGGTTAAAAGGGAGATACGGAAGAGCCGTAGATAGGTAGCGACGTGAGAGCCTGAGGAACCGCATAATTCGCTGATTTAGGAAAGATGCATGAGTGAGGGCGTGAATGGAAGCTCACGTAGGCAAGAGGGGAGTGAAGTTTACACGAGTATGGAGATGAGGGCGTGATGTAGGAAAAGGGATGCCATGTCATCCCACTAGGTCGTCCCCCCTTTAGTTGACTTAATGTTTAGTCAACTAGGGGCTCATAAAAAATGAACTTTAAAAATATGTTCCCGTGCCTTTTCCTAAAATTTAGGAAACTCAATTAAATGCCCCATTTTCCATGATTTCAAGTAAACTTGATTTTTTAGCTTATTAATAATCGCTTTTAGCTCAAAGATGGGAAATAGGGGTTTACACCATGCTCGGACCCAAAAACGACTGTAAACAAGGCATCTAAGAACATCTGATGCCATATTTTTATACTTATTAACTCCGTAATTAATAAATTCCAATTTTGGGGAATTAATTAATTCATTAAACCTTAAAAAACCATCGACTGTTTTAAATTTCCAAATAACCCGCCACTATGTTCTAGTATGGTTTCTTATATTATTCCCACTCTACATTGGATTTTCCATGCCAAGTCCTGCTTGTCAACACACACTTCTGCTTGAGCAAGTCTTTTTCGAGTGAAAAACTCGAACACGGAATCCTCCCACCAAGGTAAGAAGAAAAGATAATTAACAAGTAAAAACACCCCGGAGTATGTGCCCACTCCTAGATCAAGGGTGGCTAATAGCCTTTTACATTCTCTCTCATACTTTGTGAACACTTATTACATCAGTGGAAATACGGAAAATCCGGCCTTTCGTGGCCCTCATTTAATCACTCATTCGCATGAGCATTGTCTTTCATTCTTTGGTGGTTTCTTCAGAAACCAAATTTGTGCAACCTCGTGATAACACTTCCAATATATGAAATGCCATCTAAATTCCATATTATCCATCATTCCATGAATTTTACGTAGTACATTAATGAATAATCATTCAAGCATCAACCATCTAGTCTAAGTAACAATTACACACATACAAAGTAAGAAATTGAAATACATTTTAAAAATACAAATACAAACCATATATAGATTCTAGCAATTACAAACATACAAACTTTAGATCCATATAATAGGGAAGTACATGGCTTGGACTCAAGATTGACTTGACAAAGCCAAGGACCAAGCGTATGACTAAGACTTGGGGAAAAACTCATGCAAAATTCAACATAAAACTCAATAAATGAAAAATACTCACAATATACTCAAATTTTTAAAAATTCATTGAATGATAATGTCACTTCATAAACATCGAACTAAACAATAATGTCAAATTATTAGTATTAAATAGATAAATGTGGAATTTTAGATTTACTTTAAAGTTTAAATAGATGGTTGTACAAAGTTCCAAAATTTATATGTAGAGTCCAAACGCTATGGATGGTGAACCATGGTATGAATTATAAAAAATGTAAACCAACCTTCAAATATATTATCCTTTTCAGATATTCACCGATTCTACATGAAAGTAATTCTAATCTAATGCAAAAATCAATTATATTCTCGTTTCATCGAAAATCCCCCTCTGGGTGAAATCAAAAGTTTAGGTGATACTAGTGACTTTTTATACTTGATTCTTATCTCTAGGTTGGCAAAGTTTTTGCATCAAACTTGAAAAGTATTTCAAGACTTGCCTAGTACTTGCAAGTATGGTAAAACTCACAGAGTATCAACAAACAGTGAACACAACTTTCTCCAACCATCAAATATTTTTTCTTTTTCATGTCTTCAATCTGGTTCTACGTTTATGGAAGAGTTGTATCGGAGTCTAACTCTTTCTTTTTTAATTACCTCTACCCATGCATATTTGATGCTGGCTATTTGGTACTGGTGATTCATCTTTGTCTTTGTGGGTTCTTTCTTTACGTAACTCAATTCATGTACCATCTTTAAAAGATAAACCCGGAGCCCGATAAAACTTTCCACATAGACTGACCTTTGTCCTCAAAACCTTCCTCCTTACAAGTTCTGCAAATTTGTAAAATACCTCCAAAGAGGTTAGTTCTCTCACGATACATTTTACCAAGGTCTCGAAGTCTCTTCCATGGAGATGTGAAAACAAGCATATGTCATTATTCTTATGAAGAAGGAAAATTCAAGAAGAATGAAAGGGCCTAATAGTCCAAAATCCAAATTCATCAAACCATCTAAAATCTTAAACAACAACTCTTCATATATTCAGTTCACCTTGGGTATCCTTCAAAAAGCAACTCTCACAACCGCAAACATGAAGCTCACCACAAAATGTACTCTATAATGGCCAGAAGAACAAGTGAGTACCGAGGGGTTTACAGCCAGGCTACACGTATAAAACCCCATTTTGCTCGGATAATGTTTGGCACGATTTTGTGATTTGGGAGTTTTCTTCATCTCTTTTTTTCATCTTCATTTCCATCATAATGGTCCGGGAGCTGGGTTCCGCCTCCGGAGCTGGTCCGTAGGTTCTGAGCCAGCCACCCCAGAGCTTGTTGCTGGAGCTTCTGAAAGGCGTGGAGCCGGGACAAAAGTCGGGAGCGCTGCCTCGTGATGCCTAGTTTTGGGAGTATGCCCAGTCCGACTGGGATGTTTCCGAACCCCAAGAAGTGTTCTTGAGTATCGCATCCACAATCTATGTACGACCTTCACAATATTAATTAAACAAGTAAAAATTCCTCTTGAATTTATGTTTGCGGTGATATATTTTAGTATTGGTTACTATTGGATATTGCAATTGTTAGAAGTTGTCTCATTACAAAGGAACATTAAGATTGCACTTACAGCAGTTTGGGTTCCAACTATTTGAAGAAACACATCAGTGGACAAACCATCTTTAAACTCAGAAAAAATTGCCAAAACATAAAGAGATATCTAGTTGGGATATTGCAAGAGGTGAAGGAAAGGGCTCGAATTAACAACTTGAATGCATGCTTTCCTAACTCGACTTTACACTTCATAAAATAGACCTTGGACATGAGTTCGAAAATAGAACCTGACTTGAGACTTCGTTTAAAACTCACCCTTAACTCTGGACAATGCATGCTAATCCAATCCAAAGATGCAATATTGTCTTGCATGCATGCAATGCATGCAACACAGTAACTAGACATGCATGCAACATGCAATGCATGCAACATGCAACAAAACTTGACAACTTTGACTTTGATCAGACATGTCATGCATGCATGCAATGCATGTCATGCATGCAACATGCAACTAGACATGCATGCAACATGAAACATGCAACATGCAACATGCATTAAAAAACTTGACAACTTTGACTTTTACCTAGACATGCAACTTTGACTTTTAAAACTTGACTCTTACAACATGAGTTTAACAACTCATTCAAATCGACTCTTATCACGGCAATTCAAATTTCTCTTCATGGTGGATAATGTTACATGTACCAA
Source organism: Picea sitchensis (assembly GCA_010110895.2). Taxonomy (NCBI): domain Eukaryota; kingdom Viridiplantae; phylum Streptophyta; class Pinopsida; order Pinales; family Pinaceae; genus Picea; species Picea sitchensis. The sequence goes on from SNQJ01S0073677.1 coordinate 13,268, forward strand.
TGCACTAGATAAATACATTTACATCATTTGCAATATCGTGAAGATTGTTTGTTTCTAGCTATAATTTTACACCAACCTAACTTTGCTAGATGCCTGACTTTTGCCTATGAATTCGCTGGCTTGACTAGGCTCACGAGGGTTGTAATATCTCCTAACTTTTGCACTAGTCTTCCGCGCCCAGCGACTTGTATGCCCCCTGACTTTTGCACTAGATCGTCTATATTCACAGAGGTTGTACGTTCCCCATGACTTTTGAACTAGATTGTTTATGCTCACATAGGTTTTATGTTCCCCCTGAATTTTGTACTAGTTTGTTTATGCTCATAGAGTTTGTACGTTCCCTCTGGCTTTTTTTCAATACCTCATAAGATTGGTTGATTCTCCAAATTCCCCTGGCTAGCCTCAGGTGGCCCATATGGCCTCCTCATTGGAGAATGACTATCGATGTCTCCAAATTTAACACTCCTCCCAACGAGGGAGTCATTCTCACCACACCAAGCTTGCCCCCTCACCACAACCTGCCTTAATGGCAAAAGGCTTCGGTCGATATCAACTACCTACCACTCTGAAGTATTATGTAATCAGAACTTTACGCTTTTCTCTAGACCAAGTCTCTGATGTAGTGGTACTTCATGTTATCATGTTTTAACTCGTCAGAAAACAATTTGGTTCTCTCACGCCTTCATGCAACTTTGATTGTCACAATGAACCACCATCATCTTGAGTTAATAATGGAATGAAAAGAGATGATGGAGGATGGACGGAGGACTGGAATGATTGAAGGAGTGGAGGATGGATGGATGGAATGAGGATGGATGGATGACCGGAATGGACCGGAGGGATGGACGATGGACGGATTGGAGGAAGGAGGATGGATGACGCACGGATGGATGAAGGAAGGATGGATGGAGGATGGAATGGCCGGATGGAAGAAGGAATGGAAGGAATGGACGGAGGATGGACGGAGGAAGGATGGACGAATGGAATGGAGGAAGGAAAGGAGTGGACGGAAGGAAAGGATGGATGGAAGATGGATGGAAGATGGATGGATGGAAGCCGGATGGATGGAGGAAGGAAATGGAAGGAATGGAAGGAATGGAATGGAATGGAATGGAAATGGAGGAAGGAAGGAAGGATGGAGGAAGGAAGGGATGGACGGAGGAGGAGGGTGATGGACGGATGGAATGATGGAAAGATGGATGGATGGACGGAAAGGATGGATGGAATGGAATGGAATGGATAGGAATGGAATGGATGGAAGGAGGAAGGATGGAAGGAATGGATGGAGGACAGGAAGGAAATGAAATGGAGGATGGAATGGATGGATGGATGGATGGAGGATGGAATGGATGGATGGATGGAGGATGGAATGGATAGAGAAGGAATGGACAGGAAGGATGGAAGGAATGGAGCCGGAGGGATGGACGGAGGAAATGCAAAAATAGGAACCTTGACTTTAGGCTTCAGCCATACAACTCGCCCTTGATTTGACAATGCATGTGAACTAACCCAACATGCACATGTCATGCATGCATGCAACATGTATATATGCATACAAAGATGCAACATGCAATATGCAACAAAAACTTGACAACTTTTGACTTTGACCTAGACATGCAACTTTGACTTTTTACAACATGAGTTTAACAACTCATTCAAAACGACTCTTATCATGGCAATTCAAAAATCTCTTCATGGTGGATAATATTACACGCAATAACGCATTCAGATCAATACACTACATCATTTGCAATATCGTAGAAGATTGTTTGTTTCTAGCTCATAGGGAATTTTTTTAATGTTCAACCTAACTTTCGCTAGATACCTTGATCTTGCCTCATGGCTCACAAGGCTTGACTAGGCTCACAGAGGTTATAATGCTCTCCGACTTCTTTTGCACCAGTCCTGCCTATTAACAACAAAGGTTGTCTCCTAATTTCTTTGCACTAGACTCCACCTTATGTCACGTATGCACTTCCCACAGAAGTTGTACGTTCCCCCTGACTTTTGCATTAGACTTACATAGCATCTCGTTCGTCTTGACTTTTGGTTTGACTCAAAGAAGTTGTACGTTCCCCCTGGCTTTTGTCAATACCTCACAAGACTAGTTGATTCTCCAAATCAACCTGGCTAGCCTTAGGGTGGCCCATATGGCCTCTCATTGGAGAATCACTGTCGATGCTGCCAAATTTAACAGTTTGGATGTAATCTTGTTATTGACATAGATTCCATGTAGGGGAAACATGGCCTTGAGATGTTGGGAGAAGCATTTCCAAGGTTTTGTACACCAGCCATAGAACATAATATGAGATAGGGTGACCCAATTCAAGAACAGACACAAGGGGAGTTGGCCACAACACCATTTCCAAGTTGGGAACAGTCCACGAGATATATATATATATATATAGAGAGAGAGAGAGAGAGAGAGAATAAAATGGAATAGAATAGAAATATTTTATTAAAAGGTCCGTGATGTCAACTGGCTATGTGACAAGGTCTTTACATACCAAGCTATTCTTATAGGAAGTCTCACATAACTAAACCAAAACAAAGTAGCAAAAAATAGAATAAAAAACAATGGGACAAAGAGAAGGTGTGGTCCAAGATCATGGTATAAAGAAATATTGAACTCATATGGTGTTACGCCCTTTGACCCGCCCTATCAGCTACTTATCTTTCTATTGTTGATTTATGGATCTTGTCTCTAGTCCAGACCATTCTTGCAATCATAATCATTGCTACTTTTGTTGTCTCCCCCTGAAATGTTGTCACCTAGTTGTTGATTTAGGTTTTTGATCCCTCTCTGATGTGAGTGTAGACTTGCATTTGGAAGTGTTGCTCCATTTCCACTTTGCATTTCCAACAAATATGGCATGTTCTCTCATTCCAAACTCCTTTTAGTTGTGCACACCTCCTTGTCTCACACCTTAATTTGTGTGAGTTAGCCTTTAACTAAGCTACTAATTGCTCTTCCCACCAAGGGATATTGAGATTTATGTAGTTTTGGGCCCTAATCTCTCTGACTATTGAATTGTTCTATGTAGTATTGTTGTTTTCTCTTGGCCTACTTCCCCCATTTGCCTGTCGTGTAGCATTCTTGTACATGGGTTGTCAGCGATTTCCCATCCTCTAGGCAATTTTCATGTGTTATGCCCCACTCATCATACCACTCCTTGCATTGTCCATGGCTGCTACCTTTTATCTATATGAAATCAATGTTTTTAGAGCTTCTGACTTTGTGGGGTAAAGTCTCGTTTCAAACAACATGACCTCATATGGAGCATTGTTTTTTATTCTCAAAAAGGCTCCTTATTATGTGTTTTTTTGTTTCCATCAATCCTTGGTTGTACTAGGCCCCCATACTTCACATCCATAAAGGAGCACCAAAGTGATGAGCGCATGGAATAAAGTGACCTCATATGGAGAATTGTTTTTTATTCTCAAAAAGGCTCTTTATTATGTGTTTTTGCATTGTCTCCAATTGTTTCCATCAATCCTTGGTTGTACGAGGCCCCCATACTTCACATCCATATAGGAGCACCAAAGTGATGAACGCATAGAATAAAGTACATAGCATATCACAATCCCATATCTCTATTGTTCTACACACATGTTGGAGTAAGAAGATTGATTTCCATCCCCCTTAAAGCCTTTTCCTTGTGCATAAATCCCAACTAAACATCTCATTGAATTCCAACACGAGGTATCCGTAGTTCTGAAATATTTCTAGTGGTTCACCTCAAACGCTTATTTGAATTTGCTTTGGCTTCCTCTTAAGAGAAAATAGTAACACCTTGGTCTTACTTGTGTTCATGTTCATCCCCACTTCATCACAAAAGTATTCTAAAGCTCGCAAGTGGTCTTGCACATTGTGAACTGTTCAAGCTGCTAGAATGGCATCATCTACATATAATAATAAAATTATGATGATTCATGTTATGTTGACTCCCCCTTCTTCTTTCTAGTTTATCCATTCCTCTAGTTTGTCAATATAAATTTCGAACAAAGTTGGGGAGAGCATGAAACCTTGCTTCACCCCAATGTCGCCAAAAAACTTTGAGAAACCCTTCTTAGTTATGATTTTTGCCTTCATGTATTCATACAAGTTGTGGATTGCTACCTCCACTTGTTTGGGACCTCCATGTCTATTAACCTCTACCAAAGCTTCACTCTTGGGACTGTGTTGAATGCTTTTTTAAAGTCAACGAAGCAACACTATAACTCGTCCTCTTTGCTGTCCTATGTTTTCTATATCATGTGCCTCAATGTGGCACTATCCGTCCAATGAATTTAGCAAATATTGGGTTGATCATGATGGTCCTATAGTTTCCTGACCCCCGGGTCTTTCCTCATTCCTTCCATACCCTTTGAAGAAGGGAAAGAGAGAGAAAAGTTTGGGCGAATCCAACCATAGCAATGACAAGACCATCAAGAGGAGAAAGGATGCAACATTGTAATAGGTTAAGACAATTGCACACCTCATTCACAAAACTAACCATCAAAATTGCTCACAGGAGCAACAATTGACAAAAAAAAATTCTAATCAAAAGACTTACATAAGTCCAAGAAGAAGTATCAATTGTTGGACATGAGCCTGTGGTCTAACGGCAAAATGGAGAATTTGTTTGACAGCAAGACACTTGCAATAGCCAATAACAGGGTTGGCTATTGTTTTGATTTCATGCTTTGGAGGATGATAGTGACTATCTAGGCTAGTTGTCGTTGGGATTCTTATGCTTGGACAATAGTGATTATCTAGTTTAGCTACTATTGTGATTCTTGTAGCCAGGGGCCTACAATTAATTACTCCGTTGTAAGTATGAATGACAGTGATTATTTAGGTTGCTACTGTTGGGCTACCATTGGGATTCTTGTACCCGAAGGGCTGCAATAAACTATCAAATACTGGTGTAGCACCTAGTGGTTCCAAGTTCCCACTTCCAAGTGATAACTAAACTTTGCAAAAAAAATGAAAAATAAAATCATCTGCTATAAGACGACTCACACAACTGAAATCGCATTAATTATAAGGCCTACTTGTAAATGAGAGATCCCTGAGCTGCATTAATTATAGGGCCTACTTGTAAATGAGAGATTCATACGCAGCTGTGCACTGGAAATGGCACTCTTTCATATGTAAGGTCTAAGGCAACCTCTTCCAATGATCAATGACTGTTATAACCTCTTCCAATGATCAATGACTGTTAGAACCTCTTCCAGTGACTTGCAAGCACACAAATAAATAAATTTTAAGTTTGCATAAAAAATAAAAATACTTATCTCTATAAGACACAACTCACATAACCCAAGCTGCACTGATTATAAGCATTACTTGTAGATGAGAGATCCATACCTAGCTGTGCATTGGCAATGGCAACCTGTCATCGCCTCTTAAATTGATCAACTACAGTGACTTGCAAGCTAGGAAGAAAGGGATGCGATGACTACGAAACCACTGAACCTTAGAGAGATTAATACTCTGCAGGCTTCGAGATCAATAGAGAAAATAGAGCAATCAAACACGAAGGGAAGCGTTAGCCCGATAATTGTGCCTTGGGCAACCCATCATGCCATCAAGATTGACGTTTGCCATAAACCTTGGGCTGGGAATAAAATTGGACAACCATAGATCCCATGTCTTATAGCCTTATTGGGTTTTTCGCGTTGCGAGTTAACCTGCAAGTTGGAGTGCTTGCTGCAATGATGACCCAGGTTCAAATCTTGCCAGACTTGCTCGCTGTGATATTATATTTGATCAAAGTCTTTTGAGGTGTGGGCTGAAGGTGGCAACATTGAATGCAGAGAAACAATTATTAATGCGGTCTTTTACAGAGATGAGACAAATACAAGTTTTAGGTAACTTTGATGAATGTTGAGACAAATGCAAGTTTTAGGTAACTTTGATGAAATAGATACTCCTCGGTCGTCTTACTGTAAAGCAGATCTTTTTACTTTCTGAAGCAGAAAGGGCTTAATTAGTCTTACGCAAACATTGTAATTCAATTTATCCGTCTTCTAATACATCAAAACTAAAGCAACTTCAAACAACAGCAAAAGAAGGGATCATACCCAGAACTGGCTCTGGAAGTCGAGACGAAACCGCACGAGAGGATGGCGAACTTGGTCCAGCAACAGCAACCTCCGGAGCCCATATCTCCTAATATTGTAAGCCATGCACAGCATGGTAACTGCAGCTAAACCGGAGTCGGAGATCTGTATCATCAATTCAAACTTAATCACCTGAACTTTATGACAGCCCGTGCAGCTGGTTGCCCACAGCATGACTGCAGGCACCACGGCTCCCAGCCCCACGAAGACGAGCCAAGCCAAGAACGTGTTGAGCGCGGTCGACTGATTGAATCCCAGCAACATCAGAACAGTTTCCAGGCGTGCGAGCGTGGGATCGAGGTCGGTGCGGTCGATTTTCGGTGCGTCTGGAGTGCTGTTCGAGAGAAGCGATTTATGTTGTTCGGGCTCCCAAGCAGAGTCGGCATTGATCTCCAGATCCCGGCTTGTGTCCGCCGTGGAATTAGACATGGAACTGGGTAGTAAAGCCGTGGAATTAGACATGGAACTGGGTAGTAAAAAAAACACAGAGTTGCAGCGACAGAACCAGTGTGTAAGACATCAGACAACAAACGCACCTGGCACCATTATTTATTGTGTGGAACCTCGATTTTCCATTCATTTAAACAGAATCCCCGTAATTTTAGGTCTGCCCGGCATCGAGATTCGAAACTTGTGGGCCGATAACTTCCGGGATTGCATATTCTACATTAAAAGTTTCCCTATTTGAGAGCCTATTTGGAAGCGAATTTTGGGCTGCTAGATGCAAAGCTTTTAACATCTTAGACGTGGATGTGAAGCTGTTTTTCGTGATTTTGGTAATGAAATTCTTACAAATGAGTTGTTGAGTTGTGATTGTCATTCTAAATTCTGTGAGTGTATAAATTCACTCACAGAGTTTATTTTTATTTTTTTTTGGTTAATTCTGTGAGTGTATCATGAATTTATTTTTTATGTTTTTTTGTTAATTTGTGTGGAACTTGTTATTGTTAAAATCATTCGGAGATCGCATCTGGCCTGAGCCACACCAACCCTTAACATGGTTGGATTTTTTGTCCCCGCAGGTTTCGAACCGATGACTTTAACATTACAAAGTGGCTTAACAACAAACTTCATCACCGACTGTCCTACACCTCGGGGACATTTTGTCATAAATTTATTAATCTTTTGGGAAATTTTATTTTTACTCTTTTTTTTTCAAAATTTTAATAATTAGTTTTTTTAATGAGTTTAAATTTTAGAATAAATTTTGATTAATTTTCTTTAATAATTAATTTTGAATTTAAATTTTAGAATAAAATCTGATAATCAAAATTTAGGAATCTAATTTTTAACAAAATTCTAATTAAATTTAGTAAAAAATTTTGGAAAAAAATAATTTTTTATTTATTAACTTATTTCAACTTTTTAATATTCACGACATGATTGTAAAACATTTTTCCAATTTTTATAATAAAATTCTTACTAATAATTTAATTTATAATTATTATTTATTTGATTTTACTTATTTACTTTTATAATTGTTATTTATGTGATTTTACTTTTATAATGTGACTCATAAAAGATTTTGGTACACTCTCTTACCCATTGTGTTTGATTTGTGGTTGGTATTTATATTATATTATGTACTACTTTGTTGTTATTATGATTGTCATNTTTTATAATTGTTATTTATGTGATTTTACTTTTATAATGTGACTCATAAAAGATTTTGGTACACTCTCTTACCCATTGTGTTTGATTTGTGGTTGGTATTTATATTATATTATGTACTACTTTGTTGTTATTATGATTGTCATTTTGAAATCTTATTATGACTATTATGACATTACATTTTCATTTAATTTTTAATTAATTTACATCATTAAAAAAATCTTATTCACCTAAACCTAAATATTAAAACCTATTGTAATATGATGACATATTCTTGAAATGAGATTCAGTTATATATTAATAATTAGTAATAAAATCTAGACGATGTGTCATAATCCCACTAGCATAAACCGCTCTTAGTGACCTACCTTACACCTACACTTTTACCGATAATTAAAAATAAAATTTGGACAAGTGTCTCATGATCCCACTACCATTGTGTGGATCCCAATGGTGATTATTGATGAGAAAAGTGTAGTGTGAGCATCACCATCCCCACTCACCTACTAGTCAAACTTAGAGCTATGCACGGTGTAATAACTAAGTAAAATACCATCTATGCACATTGGTAGTGTAATTAAAATTCCACCCTTTTCAACTTGTGTCCCTAGGTAGTTATACATCGTTATAGGAGGGTTCAGTGACACCTTGAGAATCTCATAGGATTCAAATATAATTATTTGAGTGATTTGTACGTTTTCTGTATATAGAAATTACCATGTTTGAACTTTTCGGTACCTTCAGTTATATAACTAATTTAAAAATGGACTTATTGAAAAAATAGCCCTCCATAAATCGACGTGGCATAACACCATTCATTTTCCATTTTGTTAACCATTATATAGTCTAATATAACTTTAATGTAAATAAATCTGATGTTAGAATTAACGTAAATATATTTTAATTCCCTATCTATTATAGGGATGTTAAGACATTTATATAATTTTAGATAATGTTAAATTAACGTAAAATTATTTGATTTTGGATTTACTAAAGAAATTTATATAATTTTAGATAATGTTAAATTAAAGTAAAATTATTTTGATTTTGGATTTATTAAGTATTGAAAACGATTAAATTTGTTTATAAAAAAAATTCAAATTTTGTTTTCTCAAATAATTTTATGTTTCCAACCATCTAACTTTGAAATATTCAAAGTTAAAATGGATCTACATACATAATAACTATTTCAAAATATTTTAAAGTAAAAATGTTATTGACTTTGTATTTTGGGAGGATGTTGTTGATATTTTATGTTAATATATTGTATATATTTGTTTTTAAATTAAAGTTGACTTTGAAATATTTTACTTAAAGACCACATTGATTTTTTTATATTAATATTTTTTTAAATGCCACCTATGAATTTCATGTTGAGCATAGAATTACACATCTCCTTTGTTATTAATATTTTATTTTATTTTAAATGCCACATTTTTTATATTAATATTTTTTTTAAATGCTACTTATTAGTTCCATGTTGAGCATAGAATTACACATCTCCTTTGTTATTAGTATTTTATTTTATTTTGTTCTAGATGGGGTGCCACCTAGGCATGGACATCAACAAAACACTTGGATGTCGGCGTCCCCTCCACATGCTCGACTTCCTGCCCAAGACGATCCATTTATGATGCCTTCCCTCTCGCGCCCTAGTTCTCATGTGTCACATTAAGTCACGGGTCATTTTGCAGGTTGGAAAGCTCTAGACTAGTACAGATATGACGACTGTCATTTATGGCAGTGGGATTGCTCCTTTATTGTCCTCAAACCTCACCATGGCTAATTTAGCTCCACTCTGGCTCATTTTCGTTCTCACTTTCACTCTCGCTGGGAAACTTGCCTCTGCCATCGTCGGATTCTTCTTCAGGGTCTCCTTTCACTTGTTTGTCTCTTGTTCCTTCCTGCCCGCCCTCTGGCTCTTTGTTCCTGTAACACCCTGTTTCCCCCAGTCTGTAAATATAACTAAATGGACCGAGGAACTATGGAAAACTTAAAAGTGTGAATGTTTGATTTGATGGACCTTGTGTAGAAGGTTGATGAATGTAAATTTTGATTATTGTAATAGAAAATGTTACGTGTTGCATCACTGCTGAGAAGGGGACGTGCTAAGAGAGGCCATGATTGTTGATGAAAAGGTAGTGGAGGGGACCCGGAATGGTTGAGTTAACCTCCACCGAACCAGTACCATGTTGGAGTTAATTTTGGTCATATCATAACAACCCTCTGACCAGGAATGAATTCTCGCCAGGCCAGTAGGTAGGAAGGGCCTTCTCGAGAGTTAATGAGGGATGGGGCAGACTGCACATCGGTATGGCTTACGGACCTGACCACGGACGGGGGGATTCGAGCCACACACAACCTTGCTGAGGGAGGCAAGAAGGGAAGCGTGGTGGACAGAGGGGGCGATCGACGAAGAGTGCAGAGACGGGAGCAGAGCTCTTGGGGGTCTGAGGAAGGATCGAAAGTGAACAAGTGAGTTATGATCACAGGGAATAGGGAGACAGAGACAGGCGAAGGAGAGTAACCTTCGTCCCTAACTTTCATTGAGCTGGAAGTCAATGATTGAATCTCAGAGCATTGTGGCCTAAGCTCGAGGGTGGCCAGTGATAAATCCATTGGGAGTGACTGAACCTATGGTTGGGTGGAAAGGAGCACCCCTCTCAGCAGTCGCTTCACGCTTTATGGTTATGATAAGTGTTTTTATGCCTTGAACTCTAAATTGGAAATAATGGATGCATCCTTGTTTTTGTATGCATGTAAATGGTTTTTGCATTGAATGATTAAATTAAGAGTATGCTTTCGTCCTTGAGAACTTCTACATATGCTTGATTTCCCTTGTGTTCTAGTTAAATTCCTCAAAAGTACCTTCCCAGGGAAATGCATCCCTGTCCTAGAGTCGAGTGAGTACTTCCTTGATTGTGGAGGTCGAATCTCGCAATCACTACGAGGAGGAAATCTATTAAGCTCAGGAGAGGTAGTGTAGATATGCACAAGCTCTCTATGAGGCAAGCAGAGACTAAGAACCACCTAAATTCTAGACTAAATGAAGGAGCGAAAGAATTTTGCAGAAGACCCTTCTAGGTGTTAGGTCCAGGACAAAGCTCAGGAAGGATAGCGAGATTTAGGTATCAAAAGGGAATACCCTTTCGTTTGGTAGATGAGTGGATGTTGTGATGTGATCCAGACCGTTAGACCAAGGAAGGTCGTGGATCATCGATCTGACGCAAACGGATTAACATAAGGAGTACGTGGGAATTCAAAATTTCCTAAGGACCTAGTTGTGGAGGAGAAGATCTGGGCCGTTGAAATCCACGTTCGGATAGCGAGAAGTGAGAGCAAGAGGAAAACGGATCTGAGCCTTCAGAAATGAAGCGCGTGAACCAACAGTGGTTGGATCCAGAGGAAGGTGCACGAGACAAGTTCCAATTAGATCATGGTCATCCATTAAGGAGGACACGTGGCGAGATCTCAGCATTTCGCTGAATCACAGAGCAAGAGGGTCAAAGAGCATAACTGTTCGAACTCGCGATGTGTGAAATCGCGATTTGATCGTGGTCATCCATTAAGGAGGACACATGGAGAGATCTCAGCATTTCGTTGACTCACAGAGCAAGAGGGTCAAAGAGCATAACTGTTTGAACTCGCGATATGAGAAAACACGATTTGATTGTGGTCATCCATTAAAGAGGACACGTGGCGAGATCTCAACATTTTGCTGACTCGCAGAGAAAGAGGATCAAAGAGCATAACTGTTCAAACTCACGATATGTGAAATCATGATTTGATCGTGGTCGTCCATTAAGGAGGACACGTGGTGAGATCTCATCATTTCGCTGACTCGCTGGGTACAAAAGTCAAAGAGGGAAGGCGTGAGAACTCGCGATATGCGAAGTTCCGACGTGCCTTGGGGTTAGGCTTCAGGTCATAGTAAATGGTCACATGGACGGAGGCAAAACGAGGGAGCTAACGGTTGTTAAGCCCTTTCGGAACTCGAGAGTTGGAGGAGTTGGGGCACCTTGCATCGAAAGTCCCAAAGTCGCGAAATGCGACGCACCATTTTGGTTAAGCCTATGGTCGTGGGCAGTGGTCATGTGGAGGAGGATAAGGGAAGAGCTAGCATGTGCTAGACCCCGGTCGGATATGGAGGTTGGGAAAGTCAGGGTAAATCACATGTAGAATACCTGACATGCGAAGTCCCGAAACGCCTTTTGGGTAAACGAGTGGTCACAGCCCATGGCCACGTGAGAGGAACTTGTGCCTGGAACTTAATCGCGTAGACTGAGTCACAAAAGGAGCTATCGCTCGACACTCCAAGTTTTCACAGAAGGGTGAAGGGGAAGGTCGTGTATGCCCTTAAACCTGCACTAAGAAACTGAAAGGTTCTGCGTTTAACTATAGAACGAGACCATCAAGTCTTAGAGAATTGTTTGGCTACAAAAATTGAGATTATGTCCCTTGAGAAAAGCGAAAGATTTTATTCGTCATCGTGGGTGTGTTACAACTCTTTTCCTCAACAAGATGCCTCGTGAAAAAGGGAAACCCATTCGAGGCTTAGGGTCTTTCCGTGGCTCAGGTGGTCGTCATCCCTCTCATCTACCCTCGTTCAGCTTTTCTGACTCTTCTCTTCTTTCCTTCTCTCCTGCGATGAGCCAACGAGAGGATTATAACTGAGCCAATGCCACTCTTATAGAGCAAGACATTCCCTCTGATCACTAACATGAAAATTTAGAAGCTTTAGCTCAACCTGTAGCAAGACGGACCCCATTGAAGCTTCTCCTGCTCTACAAGAAACCAACGCCACAGCTAACAGTTCACAGGTTTCAGGGCATAATCCCAGCAGGGCAATAGAGTTGCATTCTCCATGGTGGTTATCGAAGGACCAGCTACAGTTTATTTTTGAGTTGCGACGGGGCATTGCGGAAAAAAATTATCGATAGGAGTGGATGGATCACAGGCCCACTTTCTGGCCATACTTCTTGTCAACCTTGTCTGGTTTGTCCTTGTCACTGTGCATGTGCTTCAACAGGGTATATTCCTCCCAGGGGCAATGGTGGAAGTGGTCAGTCTAGTGTTTAATTATAGTTTTCTATTATGGTTGATGTCCATAACACAATTTCAGTTTCAATAGTTACTAGTCTTGTTTTGAATTCGCACTGGCTATCAGTCTCAGAAGTCAATAGTCATGTTTTGAACTCAAATCGATTATGTAGCCAAGATGGCATATACAAACATTTTTCTTTGGCCCTTTAGGGTAAACGATTATTACTATATGAAACCTGGTGCAAACTCTGGTTTTAAGTTTTGGCAGGCCTCGTACCAGGTCATATGATATGTATTTTGAAATTTGTCCTATGAAGGTAATATAAATACTAACTTACAAAAAAAATGTTTTATTTTATTTTAAATACCACATTTTTTATATTAATATTTTTTTTAATGTCACTTATCAGTTCCACTTTAAGCACATAATTAGGCATCTCCTTTGTTATTAATATTTTATTTTCTTTAGGGGTGGTAGGTGCGGGGGGATTCTCTATTATCCTGGAGGAACACAAGTAGTATCCCATGCTTGGGGCCTTAGGGTAGCACCAAACAATTTGGCAAAAGAATATTCTCTTCTGAGAGGTCTCCTCCTCTCAAAGGAAACCAATGTCAAATCATTGACTGTCTTAGACGATTCCTTGGTGATCATTAAAGTGATGCTTGGGAAATCATCCTCGATGGATAACAAGCTTGCTATAGTCATAGCTCAAACTAATTAAAAGGAGGTGAGCACAATAAACAAAATCTTGTTTTATCATGTGTAGTGAGAAAACAATGCAAAAACAGAGCTATGGGCCAAGAAGGCCATTAATTTACCCAAAGGTGAGTTTGAAAAAATAGGGTGCACTCACTTTGCAGCATCCCCTAAGGTATCAGATTAATTTGGCACGAAAATCAACATTAATTACCCACATGACTCCACATCAAACATATCAACTCCATTGTTTCGGGATTAGAGTATCGAAGACATCACTCAACCTATCTTGCATGTGAGATTTAATGTCAACTTTGTCTATTAAATGCATCAATATGAAAAATTGTCAACTTTGTGGGATAATGGAATGTGGGAGGATAAGAATTGGGAACAAATGTGGTTGAGTCCTTTAGGTGCCAGGCCTCCTAGTAAGCAATTTCTCTAGAACAAGGCAATTTGTTTGGGATCCTAGTTATTCTATTCCAATTTTGAGAATCTCTCAAGGGATTGTAGGGAAGTTTGTCATTTTGGATTTTGCATTTTGGGTTTGATTTTGGCTTCTGCATTTTGGGTTTGGTTCTTTGATTTTGGCTTCTGCATTTTGGGTTTGGTTCTTTGATTTCGCAGCCCTGCTTCTTCTGGGTCGATTATCCTAGTGTGATTTTCTTGTGGTTTTCCTATTGCTAGGAATTTCATGAGGAATCTTTGGTGCTAGGTATTTGTTTTGATTTCAATCCTTTGAAGATCCGTGAAGTGGAAACGAGCCTCATTAATTCTCTGAAATCAAGGATTTCATTATGGACTCGTATTTCTCAGTTTGGTTTGGTTGATAGGGTTCGATGTTTTGAGCGCAACCATGGAAAATAGAGATGTATTGGAATTCAAGAGAACTCTGCCGCAACATGAAGAATACATTTAGTTTAACATGACCTCTTTGTTCTCAAACACAACCAAAGTGCATGAGAATGAACATCTCTATGTTTCTCAACATGCATCCATAATGAATTTATTGGTTCATCAAAAACATAGGCTTGACATTTTGGAAGTTGAATGCAATATGTTGTGGAATTTGTCACTCAACCTTCAAAAGGATTCCCTCTCCTCACCATAGAACGAAAAGGTCTTAGTTAACTCTGCTCAAGTTGAGTTCAAGGAATAATAGATGGTTCACCATCTAAGGAACCGATGGATATCGAGCAAGAACACTCTCCTTGCTCAAATGTTGGTCAAGAAGAGGCAAACATTTTGCATGTCTTTCGTTAATTGCAATGTTTTTTAGTCATCAAGATCTTAGGTGTTTTTGTTAAACATGCTATTTGCAAAGAAATATGGAATGCCTATTTTATAGTTTATTGGAAACTTTGTTCTGTAGTGTCAAAGATCTACTTAATATTGAGCTCTAGAACTCTCAAACTGTCATTTTGTATAATGTTGTTAACATTAGCTACAACCTTTTAATATAATAAAATATTTCATTGTTTGTTTCAGTTAAAAAAATTATTTTATTTTATTTTAAATGCCATATATCAATTCCACTTTGAACACATAATTATGCATCTCCATCATACTTAATTGTAAAAAATACTTCTCGAGATACTAACTTTTTTAAAGATATTAATATTAAATTTATAACTTTGATTCCATAATATATTTTCAAAATTATGTTAAATAGTAAAATTCAAAAATTCAATAACAACATCAACTAATCTCATAAAAAAATCCAAAGGAAGTAAATAAAAGCCTGAGTTAAAATTTGATTTAAATTTTTTACTTTTCTAAAAAAAAATTACACATAATTTAAAATTGCAATTATGATATCTTAAAGATGTAATTTTGTTAATATATAACTATGATTTAAAGGTTTATCGAGGTCTTTAAATCACTCAAATCATCAAAACTATAAGTCGTGAAAAAATCACATATCTATGATATTTCAAAGATGTATTTTTGTTAATATATAGCTATGATTTAAAGGTTTATCGAGGTCTTTGAATCACTCAAATCATCAAAACTATAAGTCATGAAAAAATCACATATCTATGACTTGCCAAATTTCAATCAAGATGAAACATTTTAATTAATTTGTAGACAACACTAATAAACAAGATATGTGAAAAAATCACATATCTATGATATCTCAAAGATGTAATTTTGTTAATATATAACTATGATTTAAAGGTTTATCGAGGTCTTTAAATCACTCAAATCATCAAAACTATAAGTCGTGAAAAAATCACATATCTATGACTTGCCAAATTTCAATCAAGATGAAACATTTTAATTAATTTGTAGAGAACACTAATAAACAAGCAATGACACATTGCACTCTTTTCTACTTAAAACCTATGTTACTAGTAACCTAAAGTTGAGACATTATATTTGGGAGAAACTAGTTTCTAGTGCCCATTACCCATTTCTTGATGAGCCACCAATTTTTTGAGAAACCCCCTTAGTTACTTGCTAAAACTATTTGTTTATTTATGAAATCGTTAGTGTTGTTCAAGAAACAGAGCCCATGTGATCCGTAAACTATGGGCCTACGACTTGTTTGTTTCATCAACGTGGATTCTTTGTGGAATTTATATTTTGTTCTCTACTCTTTGGTTCGTTTGTTGATCGGTTTGCATTGCTTGTGGTTGCCAGACCAATTTAAATAAATTCTAAAGCTATGTTTAAGGGAAGGTTGAGGCCTAACACTCATTACACAGTGATCTATGTTTCCAAGACCCACAATGAAGAAAGATGCTCAGTGGATGGATTCAGTTAGCCAGCAGTGGAGAAAAAACTCCCAGGGGGCGAATTAAGTCAACGAGTAGTGAAGAAAATGTTTTATTGATGAATTTAATAGCTCAACAATGGAGAAAAATGCCTAAGCTGATTTTAGGCACTCAACATGAGATAAAAATGACCAGGGGCAAGTTTAGGAGCTTGGCATCAAATAAAACAACCAAGGGCGATTTTAGGCACTCAACATCAGAGAACAATGACTAGGGGCGAGTTTATGCACTCTCCATCAAAGAAAACATCTAGGAATCTGTAAATTCGCCCAAACAATAAATGAAAATCCCAGGGGTAGGTAAATTCACCCAGGGGTCTCTAAATTTACCCATGCAAAAAATAAAACTCCCAGAGAGATATAAATTTGTCCAACAATAAAATAAAATGCCTAGAAAAGGAAATACAATTTGTGGGTGAGTGGAAACTTAGTCAACAAGACAAAACAAAATTGAGAGAAGATTGAGCTAATGAAGCTTGCATCTACTAACCAAAATATAAATTCCAAGCAACAAACTCAAACAAGAACCATAATATACCTCCATAGAGCATATTACACCCGCACAATATAAACAACAGAGATTTATTTTGGTTGGGAATTTCATAACAATTGGTGAGTTATGCATGCCCATAAATCTCATGCATTGTTACTCGCGAAAAGAAATGCAGATGGCCATGGATCAGAGGTTCCTTCGCTCATCGTGGATAGGCTCCTTGACTCCTTTGTCCACCAATCTTCAAACAAGCTACACTCTTGGAGCTCTCATCTCTGCAAGCTTCCCAAGTTCTCCTTGCCTTCCCCTTGCTCACTACAACCTTTGTTTTTAATGAGTTTCCTTTGGAAGGGAAACCATCAAAATGGCTTGTTTCCACTTCTAATTTTGTCAAAAAAGGACATGCTTATTAAAAACTTACAAGAAGGTTTGACAAAGATCCAATTCAGATCACACCTCCCCATTTGCAAGATTTTTGGTCCCCAAAAGCTTCAACTCCATTAAATCTTCTTCTCCAACCAACAAGCAGACTTCGACAAATCTTCAAAAAAGCGTGTCTCCACTATAGGATGGAAGATAAGAGTTGAGTAGGGGTTGCCTTCATCATAACCTTGATGTCCAGCTCATGGCTAGAATGGCATTTTTTGCTGCAATAGGTTGTTGGACAATCGTTGCTCCTTGGGATGCAAGTGCAAACAACTCATCTTTCCCCTCAACTCTCCAAGATTTATTCTTGGTTGTTTGGTTATTGGGATGGAGTTCCAGGTGAAGCCTCCAACATTTGGCTTCCCAATGTCCAGTCAATCTGTGTACGATAAATAGTTCTTGCATGGGTTGCTTGGCATTCTAGAGTGCCAACAATCGCTAGCCTTATGACCCATTTTCTTACAACATTAACAAACTATCTCATACCTCTTTGGTTTTTTATGATGCTTGTCAGTGTGATTGCTTGGTCCCCCAAGAGTTGGAGCAAATATGGATGGCGGAATCATCTCTTTTTTTCCCTCTTCCAAGCTTCTACATGCAAATTTGAGTGGCTTATTGCACAGGGATTCTTTTATGGTTCCTTTTTCCTTGATGAAAGTGGTTTGAGTTGCACTTGTGATGGCTTCTTGTCCACTGAATCATAGGCCTTCATGCTTGGGCCTCTATTGAGTTACAATGGGAATCAAAATCTCTTGGTCATCATAGCCCATTTGCCTCATGGGCTTGGAACCAATGCCTCTGGTGTGCTTCTCAAAGTCACCACAAGTTTTTTGAGAAAGGGTCATAGAAGGTGAGTTTTCCATGATTTCCTTTTTCATGGTACTAGCTTCAACAATGGAAATGGAAGGGGCTTGCTTGGTCTCTTGGAAAACTACTTCTAGCTTCTTCAAGGCCTCTTGGTCTTGGTATAGGTGAGAAGTGACCTTAGTGCACCTCCCCTTCTACCAATTATCCAACTCAATGAATTTCTCCCCCAACTGCAAGAGCTACAATATGCTCTTGTCTAATTCTACCCTCATGGCAATGAAGGAGCCTTGGTGCTTGGCAAGCTCTTTTTCCAACTCATCTACTCTATGCCTTCAATACTAACTTTCTTCTTGGATTTTCCTATTGAAGTCTCTCAATTCTTCAAACTTCTCCCTATTCAAGGATTTTCCCATGGCAACTTCTTCAAGGTCCTTGACAAACCTACTTTGATACCATCTTATCCGTAAATTGTGGACCTATGGCCTATCCGTTTCATCAACATGGATTCTTTGTAGAATTTATATTTTGTTCACTGCTCTTTGGTTTGTTTACTACTCCGTTTGCATTGCTTATGGTTTCCAGACCAATTCCAACTAAGTTCTAAAGTTGTCTTTAAGGGAAGGTTGGGGCCTAGCACTCATTACATAATGATCTCTATGTCCAAGACCCACAATGAAGGAAGATGCTCAACGGATGGATTCAGTGATCCAATAGTGGAGAAAAAACTCTCGGCGGACAAATTAAGTCAACCAGTAGTGGAGAAAATGTTTTATGATGAATTTAGTAGCTCATCAATGGAGAAAAATGCCCATGGCGATTTTAGGCACTCAACATGAGATAAAAATGACCAGGGGTGAGTTTAGGAGCTTGGCATCAAACAAGGGCGAGTTTAGGCACCCGACATCAGAGAAAAATGACTAGGGGTGAGTTTAGGCACTCACCATTAGAGAAAAGCGTCTTGGGATCTCTAAATTCCCCCAAGCAGTAAATGAAATGCCCAAGGGTAGGTAAATTCGCCGAGGGGTCTCTAAATTTTCCCATGCAAAGGATAAAATGCCCAAAGAGGTATAAATTCACCCATACAAAAGCAAATTCATCCAACAATAAAATAAAACACCCAAAGAAGGAAACACAAATTGTGGATGAGTGGAAACTTAGTCAACAAGACAAAAATCAACCTAGAGAGGATTGAGCTAATGAAGCTTGCATCTATTAACCAAAACAAAAATTTCAAGCAATAAAACTCAAACCATGGCTACAATATACCTCCATAGAGTAGATTACACCCAAATAGTATAAATAATAGAGATTTACTTTGCTTGGGAATTTCATTACAGTGAGTGAGTTATGCATGCCCAGAAATATCATGTATTGTTACTCATGAAAAAAATTGCAGATGGTCATGGCTCAGAGATGCCTTCGCTCATTCTGGATAGTTTCCTTGACTCCTTCATCCACTGATCTTCAAGTAGGCCACACTCTTCAAGCTCTCATATTTCTAAATTTCCCAAGTTCTCCTTGCCTCCCCCTTGCTCACTACAACCTTTGGTTTTAATGAGTTGTCTTTGGAATGGAAACCATCATAATGGTTCATTTCCACTTCCAATTTTGCCAAAAAAGGAAAAAATAAAATTAAAAAAACAATTACAAGCTTATTACAAATTTACAAGAAGGTTTGACAAAGATCCAATTCGAAGATCCAATTCAAAGCACCATGTCAGAGAAACAACATCAATGAAAAGGTGAAAAAAAGACAAAAAATGTTAATGTAAGTTTGTAACCCTAAACCTAAATGTTGAAAGAGTTTTATAAAGTTGTGAAAACAGATTATTATTACAAAGTTTGTGAAGAATAGAAGAGATTGTCCACTAGTTGAGAGAAATTGAAAATTCATGTATGCAATTGTGCCAAGTCAATTGTCACTACATTGTTACATTGTGAGAATGGAGGCTTGAGAGTTTGGGAGCCAACATTGGACTCTTTATGCATGTTTATGCTATAATAGAGTTTAGAGATGAGTTTAAACATTAGAGACTTGAGAGCATCAAACCAACACCGCATTTCATAAGTTTGAATGTACACCACATAATAGAGTTGCACATGTTGGGGTTCGTTTATTTTCAAATTTTTTTTTTTTTTTGTTAAAGATCTATATTTTCTCCTATGCTCAATGGTGAATATTTGTGATCAACGTTCTTGGTTTTTCATGTCTTGATCTTCTCAATTACTTCTCGAAAAATGAGTTATACCTTGTGGAGACTTTTATTTCCATGATAGAGAAAATAATGATCTTCTCAATAACTTCTGAAAAACTTAGATGTTGAAAATAAAACCTTAAAACCTTATAAACAATCTTGTTTCTTTGTAAAAATAAAATATAAAATTGTCATATTAAACAACAAAGAATATCTTGTTTTTATTGTAAAAAAGCATATAAAAATGCCATATTAAATAACTAAAAAGATTAAAAAGATTGAATTAATAGTTATGAATGAATATTATTACAGAAATAAATATTTTCATATATATATTAAAAATTTACTTTCACTTGTACTACAAACTTATTTTCTCTCAAACTTCTTTTCTGTCACCATACCAATTATTAGTTATAAATACTTTCTAATTTCCTTGGCAGTCGAGAAAGCACCCTTTCACAATAGCTAACTCAGGGATGGGACACCCCGTAAAGGAGAAAAAGACTTTGAAGAAGTGATTGGCCGACTATGTTGCTAACATTACACCCCTCTTAATCATTGAATTTTCAAATTTGTCCAATTCCCTTGCCATCACACAATGTACCCTACATAGAGAATGTGCCCTTCAAAAAGACTTGAAGACCTCTTGTGATGTGTTAAGAACCAAATATCAATATAGCATAGAAAAACCTCAAAATAAGTACTCAACGCCTTGAAAAAGAGACAATTTCAGATAATAAGCCTCTTCGAGGGGGAAACCTCCTTATACACCACATAAATGTTCAAGTACAAGATGATTCCAAATGAAAATGTCTCCTTGGTATATATAGGAGACTAGGAGGTACAATTACAACTAAAGCCAACATAAATAAAATAACATTAC
>SNQJ01S0073677.1:43750-57232 GCA_010110895.2 Picea sitchensis
GTCACTTTTATTAAATTCAAAAAAGTTAAACAAATAGTTTTAAAACCTTTATTCAAGTGGGCCGTGAGAAGATATTAATAAAAGAAAAGGAAAAATAAGTGGGTCAGAGATGTTCAAGATTCACAACAAAATTAAACAACATTTAAAATTTTAATAGATTAAAATATGAATCTTAATATATTTGATAAAGGTAATTAAAATTGAAATATCGAACCCCAATGAGAGCTAAAGACAAAGGAAAAGTAATGGTATATTCGAGGTTGTTAGGTCAGCTTTACACTGCATGGCTCATATTTGGTGGACAAGATTTAGTAAGCATAACAATAAGCCTTTTACAATTTGACACGCAAAAAGTTTGTATTAATAAAAATAAAACATGTGCAACCCATCGAGAATCTTTAATAGTTATAGTAACCCAACACTGGAGAATGTTATATGAAAATCTCTTCCCCTCCTTGGGGATGTTTGGAATGCATGTCGAATCAAATGTATATTAAATAAAATAATCCATTTTCATCAATATATTTTATATTAAATAAAATAATTTATTTTCATCAACATTTTTATAATAAAATTAAAAGGTAAAAGCAGCAGTGACGGCAGGGACTTTTCAAGGAATCTTAGTTTCATCAGGAATGAAAATCACTCACCTCCTATTTGTGGACGACATTCTCATCATTTGCAACGGGAAATTAGGAGATGATGAATCGTTGGCGGACATCCTAGCCACTTTTTGCATAGCTACAGGTATGATAATAAATGAACAAAAATCTACAATATCCACCTCTGAATTAGACGAAGAAGAAAAGGAAGTTTATCAAAGACTCTTCCCTTTCACTAAGCAAGACATCCCACAAGGAATAAAATACCTAGGTTTTCAGCTAAAACCAAATAGTTACAAAAAAAGAAGATTGAAAATGGTTGATAGCAAAAATAGAAAAAATGCTAAACAGTTGGAGCTTCAGATGGTTATCAAGAGCAGGCAGATTTACTCTGTCAAAATATGTATTAGAAGCCATCCCAATTTATTGGATGTTGTTAGCTTGGATCCCAAAAGGAATTCTGGAAAAAATAAGAAAAATTTGCTCACGTTTCATCTGGTCTAGGTCTGGAGAAAAGTACACTCAGCCCTAGACAAAATGGGACAATATAGCCCTGCCAAAAGCTCTGGGTGAATGGGGGCTCAAAAATGTTCTTCTCTTCTCGAAGGCTCTTGCAGCGAAATCCTGTTGGAGACTCATCTCAGACACCATAATGTGGATGCTTGTAATAGCTCAAAAATATATCTCTCCAGATACAATTGAAAATTGGATCAGAAAACCTCAAAAACCTTCATCAACTGGCTCAATCATCTGGAAAGAAATTATCTCCTCTTTTACAGTGGTGGGGGACATCCTTGCTTGGAAATTAGGTAAAGGCAATCGTTTACGAATAGGGAATGACCCTTGGCCAGGAAGTGGTACCTCACACATCCTGTCGGAAGACCTTATTGATCAAATCCACAGACAAGGTATATTCCATCTCATTCATTTAGCCAACCCCCCAACCACAACTTATTGGAATCAAGGCTGGAAAAACGCAAATCACCTCGGCCTCGTTGGGCCTCAAGCAACATTTTTGACAAACTTTCTAGACACACTCAAAAGAAGCCACAACAAATTAACCAACAGAGAGGATGAACTAGTTTGGCAAAAAAATCCAACTGGCCTATACACCCCAAAAGCAGGGTATATAGCATCAAACATCCCATCACAACATTTTCCCAAATGGTGGTGGAAAAGCCTTTGGAAGCGAAAGTGTCCACAAAAGGCAAAAATTTTCATGTGGGCAGCATTAAACAGTCGAATTCCAACTTGGGAGAACTTAATCAAGTGCAAAATAGAAGGCCCAGGAAGATGTACACTTTGAAAAAATGAAAATGAAACAACTACTCGTCTACTTCTCATATGTCCCTACACAGTTAAAGTTTGGGCTAAAACCACAAAAAGCCTAAAATAGATTTTTTCTTGGGCTGGAGATTCCATGGAATCAGCCTGGAAAGCCTGGATAGAGACAACAGGAAACAGAGCTTTCAAAGCACTCCCCCTTCTGATAAGATGGGGAATTTGGCTAGCAAGAAACTCATAAATTTTTAAAGAAAAAACCACCCTCCCAGAAACTCTTGTAGCACAAAGTCTAGCAATATTTGTTCATTTTCCTCAGATTATTCCCACAAAAACATCAAGGACTAGTCTCCAAGAGTTTATAGACACCACAAAACCTTGGGCTTATTTCGATGGAGCTGCACAGAACTCTGTCTGTGGAGGAGGAGCTAGCCTACACCTCTCAGAAAACCATTTTTTTCTCATAAAAATGGGACTGGGGAGGGGAACCTATAATTTTGCAGAACTATTATCCCTAGAGCTTCTACTCCTCTTTGCAAAAGAAAAGGAACTACACCATTTACAAATATTTGGAGACTCCATGAATGTAATAAATTGGACAAATAAAAAACAATTTTTCCATAACATACTGTTATTTCCAATTTTGGAGGAAATACACAGACTTCTTGATACTTTTGACACTGTGACTCTCTCACATGTATACAGGAACATAAACATGACATCAGACACACTATCAAAGGAAGGACTACAACTCCTACAAGGACAATGGCACATTACAGAAAAGAAAGGGGAAGATACAAACACTTTCTTCCACATGCCTTTTACAGATGAACAAGAACTACCACATTTTTGAACACACAACTAAAATCTCTCAACTGGTTGATCTATTTTCGGCATTCATCACACTCAACATCAGACAATGGCACCATTAAAGCTTTCAAAGCTGACTTTTTATGTACTATTTTGAAAAAGACAGTCAAAACCACAATAGTGGAGATTTTTCCTGTATATAAAGGACACATATAATCAGAAGACAGTACATCTAGGTATGGATGAGTTTTTGTTTTTTTTTCTTTTGGAATAGACATGAAGAAAAGGCACTCAATTGCCTTTCTATCTTCAGCTATAGCACACACTTTCATAGTGTGTAGTGCTCCAGAAGCACCTACAAAATGTAATTTTGACCCTCCCAAGGAATAAAAATTACGTTTTTTTCTATGGAAAAAAATAAAATTAAAATTAAAATTAAAAGGTAAATAGTCAATTGGGTGTAGTGGTCTGAGTGGTTTGTGTTGAGGGGTGTTTTCTTCCTACCTAGGTTCAATTCTCGTAAGTGACATGTTGAGCTCTTAAATGAGCACACTATTGAAAAAGCGTCAGCTTTCTACAAAAATTGGTTTTTTGTTGACCTTGGTTGTATAAAATAACAAAGATTCAAGTGTACATGTATTATGTTTAATAATGATGTGATTTGTAATTAAATTAAAAAATATATTGATATAAAAAAATGTTTAATATAAGTGTAAGTAAT
This sequence comes from Picea sitchensis, assembly GCA_010110895.2. Taxonomy (NCBI): domain Eukaryota; kingdom Viridiplantae; phylum Streptophyta; class Pinopsida; order Pinales; family Pinaceae; genus Picea; species Picea sitchensis. The sequence goes on from SNQJ01S0073677.1 coordinate 47,165, forward strand.
GTTTTATTTGTTTTTTTACTAAGAGGTTAAATTGTAATCAAGGTAATATTTGGGTGAATTGTAATTAAAAAATATATTGATATAAAAAAATATTTAATCTAAGTTTAAGTAATGTTATATTTGTTTTTCCAGGGGTGGCAGGAGGGGGGGACGGGTGTAATATGTAAGCCTGGAGGTCAACTTGTCATTAGTTTTTGGCGGGGATTAGGATCAATGACCAACAACGAAGAGGAGGCCCTGGCACTTTTTACAAGCATACATCTAGCTCAATCTGATGGAATTCAAAACCTTGTAGTCTGTGGAGACTTCATGATGATCATTTGAGCATTGGTTAAGGGGCCTATCATCGGGGGAAATTACTTCTCTGGAGTCATGTTCCACTCCCTAAAGGCCTTTAAGAAACTTGACAAGCATTCTTTATTCCACATAAAGAGAGACCTAAATGTTGAAGTGGACAAGCTGGCGAAGGCTAGATCAAGGCTAGCAAAAGGTATTTTAGTGGTTAATGGGGTTTCTAGGCTTTCCCCAATCCCCTAAGTTCATTATGATGGAAATTAATAGATTGGTCAGACAATGGAGATCTGAATTCATTTTTCTGCCCCTCACACACTCTAGCATTGAAATGAGTTATTTTAATTCCCCCCTTGCACATGTGGTTTGAGTCTCTTAAGGGTTGCGATGGACTCGAACATTTAGGTAGCAGAGCACCAAAGTAATGGTATTAAATTTGGGTATAACCAGGTAGAAAATTATTCAACATGTTTTCATTACCAACATTCTGAAGAACCCTTGGCCTACGAGGCTCATCCACCAGTTAGCATTACAGTGTTAATGGGAGTCTAGGTTTTTAATGATAATCAACATCGTATTGTTATCCAACACATACCTATAAATTGTACACTTAAGGATACAATGGGTAAAAATTATGGTAAGGAGTGGAACCTACAACGTCCCATTCAGATTTTTGGCAATTGGGGTTATTTAGACACTCTCCAGAGTAGGGGAAACACAGACCAACACACCATGGACCCTTCATGGAGTGAATTCAAAAGAATTCTATGAAGACATGAAGAAATTTTTGAAGGCTCTCGAGTGCAACTCAGGGATTACGCAACAAAGTTCAACGATGTGGACTAGATGATTAAGGCCTCATTTCAACAAATTGATTTAATTGAAAAGAAAATCCAGTCGACCTCCACTCTTCAGCATACAATCGCCATGCTTCTACAAAGACTAGACTCCTTGGAACATGAATACTAATAGTCCAGAGCTAGAGAAGAAGAGCAATAACAAATCAATGAACTTGAGAGGATGGTTGCAAGCCTCCTCCTCTGAATGGACTCCCTGGAGAAAGAATGCAACCATCTTTGAACAACATCAATTCCACAACAATTTGATTCAAGCTTTACTAACCAAATTACAGGAATCTCACAAGCTAGAAACTTTAGAGATGCACATGCAAGATGGGAAGCGGAACCTATGGAAACTGACGACAACACACCAAACCAAGCATAATTTCATGAAGAACATGAACATGAATCTGCACCTTGAATGTACTTCAAATGTGCTTTGTTATTAGGACAACTTATTAAAGTATTTGGCAATTGGATTGCTCGAATGTATAAGCATATTTTTATACTTTTTGAAAGTAAGATAACATAAATGGACTCATACAACTATGAGCCAAATTTTGTAAAAATTTTGAATGTTGTATTGCTTCGACACATCCCCTTATATATATATATATATAAAATCTCCAGTTCCTTTTAAAAAATGTTATATTTGTTTGTATTGGGCAAGAGGTTAAATTGTAATCATGCTAGTATTTGGTTTATATATGAGATTAAAGTTAAATGCTATTAAAAATCACATAACCTTATTAAAGGTAGCCTTGAAGATGACCACAAGGGATAACATTATTAAAGGTAGCCTCAACAATGACCACAAGGGATGTTGGCTTTATTGCAGATACAATTTATGTTGAAACTTCCTTTTGATTATGGAGTAAGACTTAAAAATGCTTCAGTTAACTAAGAGTGTGTATTCCTAGGATGTAAGGAAACTTGTTAATGACCCGATACCAAAAAACGTTCAACAAGAGTGAAAGTTTGTCCCCTTATGGACCATCAACGAGTCATTTCAATTGTCATGGTTTTCCTTGAATAACAGTGATGAGTTAACATGCATTCACAAATAACAACCAATGATAGTTTTCTTCATTACCAATTGACAACTGAGTTATGATAGGTTTTTCTACCTTCAGATAAAGAAAGAAAAAATACCATATTTATTNTGGTTTTCCTTGAATAACAGTGATGAGTTAACATGCATTCACAAATAACAACCAATGATAGTTTTCTTCATTACCAATTGACAACTGAGTTATGATAGGTTTTTCTACCTTCAGATAAAGAAAGAAAAAATACCATATTTATTAACCTTAATTGTATGAATCCCTTCCCCCGGATTGGGTGACATATTGTGAGATAAATGCTTCTGCCATGTGGAGGGTGGAAGCCTGATATACACCTTCCAACCTTCATGCATTCCTCCGGATGGTACTAGGCTAGTACATTCACAGTGATGGTGGTATGCAAGAGTGTGATGGTTTCTCTACATCAATCGATGAAGGTGGTGGATGTGAGTATAATGGGTATAATTGTTTGGTTAAATTTCTTGAGAGGTTGTAAGGAAATTAGACCATTATGAGCTTGGGAGACGACAGTTCTAGGTGGAGTAAGAGTTCTTAAACAAAGGAGTTTCGATCGGTTAGCTACATATCCCATGTTCACGGGGCTGTATCCTCCTTCAAATTGGCTCTGTAGTCTAGTAAGAGAAGTTTCCATCCTTGATCTCCTACTTGTATATAAATCTTACTTGATTTCTATTTTCATTTTTGTCAGATTGGTTTTCCTATTGGGTTCTCTAGTGTCTGGGTTTCTGGTGTCTACTCTACTACATATAGTTAGGGGGTCTTGTGATTGTGGGTTTCCTTTTATTCAAAGGCTATGAAACCAGGTTTTTGGGTTGTGTTGGGTAATCCATGGTATTTATCTATTCTACTTGATTTGTGTTCAAGAGCCCATAGGCCAACCTCTCCCCTCTATTGCAGCTAAGAAGTGGTTTCCCAAGACTTTTAGAGGTTGCGGATGGTAGGTTATTTGTGGCACTTTGTGAGTTGGGTATATGTTCTATTGTACACATGTTCATTTTATTTCTAAGTAAAATAATGCATCTCAAGATAGCCTCAAATAAAACTGTCAGGAATCAATGAGGAGGGGGGAAGCCAAGTCTCTTCCCTCCAAGTGGTCCAACTCACATGCTCGCCACATGGGGGAAGAAAGAGTTGTTGAACATGTTAAGTGGATTTTTAACCAAGGTACCCCTCCAAACATTTGGCAAGAGGTGGAGATTTTAGTAGGCTTGGTCTGACATGAATGCCTCTATACCTCCAAACAACAAATCAAAGAAGAATTCTAGGATTGGATTTCAGATTCTGGCTTCTATAGGTCTAGATATATGAAGGTTTTACATGCAATGGAGTTCTACTAGCTCTCCAAGACACTCATAACCTTAACAATGGAAAACAAGGAGCACTAGGAGAAAAAAAATATGGATAGATTAAAGAGGATGGAAGATAAATTCACGACTTTATGCAGGGTTGTTTTTGGGTTCATCTTCAAGGTTTCATATTGGAAGCCAAACAAAGAGGAAGAAACGATGGAGGTAATTGGAACCCCAGATTCACAGGGGACCAACTCCAACCCCATTATCATAGAAGGGAAACCAGGGAAAGATGTGATTGGTAAAACTAAGGATCCAAAGACTTTCTTCCAACTAGGCCCATCAGAACCAACTCCACCATGATCATGTTATCTCCTAGTTTTTACTTAGGTTTTAGCTATTTATTTTAATGTGTCATATGCTTTACTATGTTCTACTTGAGGTTCTGAACCTCTATAGTTATTTTGGTTGTAGTTGGACCATTTCAGACAAACTTGAAATACTTTTAGAAAGTGGTTTGAGGCCTGGTTTCCTTCATGGCAGGCCTCAAACAATCATGATTGTATCATTTTTGTACTACATTAATACAAAAGTAGATTAGCTTACAACAAAAGAAAACTTAATTATATGAAATACCAAAAATCAAAATATACACTTGATAAGTTTAATAATGGTCCCATGGATGGATTTCTCTGTGTATATTATTAGGTCTTACTTGATGTCCCCAACAAGTTAGGTTGCTAAAAATGAAACTGGTTGATTTACCCCAGGTACCATCCTCAGAATGAGGGGAAATGCTTGGAGGGTTTCCCAAGATGTGTATTCCATAGAGAAAAAAAAAAGGTTTAGTTATAACATTAAAAAAGTTAAATAACTTATAAAAATATTAATTTAAATGAGTAATCATTCATAATTATGCTGAAGGCATTTTTAAGGGAGGGATTTTTCCCAAAACTTGGTCATCCAAACCACCCCGTATAGAATACCACTTGTTTTCATTATTATGGATGCCACATGTTTCCCTCTTTAATGTCTTCGGAATGCACAAGCCCCTTTATCTAATAGTAGGCATTGGTTTTCTTCTAGTTACAATAAGATGTTGACCCAAGAGGAGGCATGGGTTTAGATAATCCAACCATTCAGAAGCACTCCCTTGTACATCGTAGAGAAGTCCCTTTGACTGATGAGGTTGGCATTGTTGAAATTATCAATTTTGGAATTGATCTCTTGAATTCCAAACCAAACTGCCTCGATGTTGGTTTTCATGGAGGACTTCAAATTTTCCTCATTCCACCTTACAAAACCCCCATGCACAACCTTACAATTCCTCTTCCTCACCCATAGATGGTATAGACGCTCGATATCACATGAAAGATCAGGAGGGTTGCAACAGTGCTCATGAGACTGTAGGCTTTGGACAAAGGGCAAGAGAAAGATACATTGAGTAGTATTCGGGTTCTCGAGGAAAAATTCATTAACCACTCCGGTTGCATACATACATGTGAAATAGAAGCATCTAAAACTTGTCACACTTGTCACTTTTTTGCACATGGGTACCAATGTCTCTTGAATGTTGATGATAGTGGTGCCTTTGAGAAACCCCCAAATTGGAGGAAAGTTCACAGTTGCAGTTGTTAGATGATTTGTTATATTTGGAATCATATATGTGTGGTTGTTTTGGCTATCATATTTATTGGGAGCTTGGATAAGTCATTATAGGTCATGGATATTGATGAAGATTACAATGAGAGCGACTTACACCTTTGAAATTTTGGAGTTTTAATGTCATGGTCATCACCAATGTTACCTTTTGATTTGACATTGAATTTCTTATGTGTATGCAGTGAATATTGAAGAAGCTAAGAGGTTTGTTTAATGGCTTGCCTATATAATAGTAAACTTATTTAGACTTTTATGACATTTTATTTGAAGAAGCTAAGAGGTTTGTTTAATGGCTTGCCTATATAATAGTAAACTTATTTAGACTTTTATGACATTTTATTTCAATTTGATGGCTAGACTTCAAGATGCAAATTTATTACCTTGAGGTATAAGGTATTGAATCATATTCCAATACTTTGATTTGGTAAATAAAGCCTCACATGTGATCCTTGAAGAAGGTTATTTCCATGTTTTTGTACGGGATGTCAGTTAGAGGTGGCATAATATAGATTTATATAAGTGGATCACTTTTAATTAAATGTCAAAGTGTGATAATCTAACATATGTTTGTATTTAATAGGTTCACTTTCATAAATCTTGTGCATTCTATATTTCATATAATCTTTTTTTGAAGCATATTTCTATGTAATTGTGGAATTTCTATGGAGAGAATCATTTAGGAAGTCAGTCTTGTAAGAGATGTAAAATGAAGAGTTTTTTATTTAGAGAGTTTTTCTTGGTGTGATATTTTTCATTCTTAACTATATTGGGAGATTTATAATGTCTTTGTTTTGAGTTTACATTGAGATATCCTTATAGTATATGATTCAAGTTTAGTTTATATATGTTATAAGTTGCATAAATAGTTAAATTACCATATTTTAATTTTTATGGAGAAAAAGAGTTTAAGATCATTGATATTTTTTTTATGATTTTAAGTACATAGTGGTGTCATTATGTTAGAAATGAACTATGAAAAGATGGATTTGAATGCGAGGGGGAAATGTGAAAATGGTTTCTTCGTTGTAGGTGTTTCATTTTCATATTGATCTGGTTGATCTTGTTAGTGTTACACACCAAATTCCCACACTACTAAGTTTCGTGCTTATGTATCACATTCTCCTAAGTGTCGCACTTATGTATCACATTCTACTAAGTGTCGATTTGTCGCACTACTAATCATCACGCTTATGTATCACAATCTACTAAGTGTTTCACTTAAATGTCACAACTTTATCGTCATGTGGGAGTACTTGGCATGTTCCCTATACATGATTGATGAGAAATACATCATTTGGAGGTCGAAATGCTACTTTTTACCTTGAGATTTTGACCTTGTTTGAGTGTCCTCGCTGCCATGTCCATGTATAGGGAGAGATGAACCCTTGTCATCGCTCCTTGCTCAGTTATGAGGGAGCGATATCATCGCCATGTTCTCAGTGTTATGGGAGCAATGAAGAGGTTACAACTATGCCACCTTTTTCTAAGGGAAAGATCCAGGAAGATTAAGTTTGTTTAGGTCAAGGATTTGAGTCATATATCTTGGCTCCATATTAGGAAAACTCAATATTAATTTGATAAGACAAATCCAAACTTATGGAGCTAAATCTTCAACCATCTTCCAAAAATATCCCAAGGTCATTATGCCTCAAACTCCTATATAATGGAGATCATTCTTGGGTAAAAGAGGTAAGAGAGAACTTTAGAGAATCATACCTATAGTCTTGTGGCATTCAAGGGTTGGAAAGGAAAGATTGATGGAATGCTAGCACAAAGTCATCAGGGTTGTAATTTTTTCCATGTTTTCCATAATTTAACTTGGCCTATTCCCCTCATGTTTATGTTGTTCAGTTCAACATATGTATGTTTATCTTTGCCTAATTGAAACATATATGAATCTATTTTCTCTGAACAATACATTGTAGAGGAAGGATTGTTTCGTTTCTTGCAGGATTGCTTTCATACTAGGAGCTTGGACATCAAAAGCAAGGAATCTGTATTGAAAGTTGGAGCAACGAGGACAACTGACTGGAAAGAGGTAGGCTATCCATCTTCTTCTTCTTCCTCTCTTCTAATTGTATGTATGGGCATCTAGAATAGATAGGGGAAAGTAGTACATTGTTTGTTTCCTTCTGTCTTGGGTCAAAGGAAACTTGACCCAAGGGGGGTTTCACTTGTCTGCATGGGGAACTTTTCCACAATATTTAGGTTCTAGGAAAGGTAATAATGGATTCTTGGTTGTAGATGTTTCATTCTTTGTATTGATCTTATTATATTCTCATGAATTAACAATGTGTGTGTGTGTGTGCGTGTGTGTGTGTGTGTGTGTGTGTGTGTGCGTGTGCGTGTTTTAGTGTATAAGTTGAACCTAAGTGGTTTATAAGAGAAAATGAATGATATAATATCCATCCTTGTCTCAAGCCCAAACCTTTCACAATGCCAATGTCATATGCAGGTTTAGTTACGTTGTTCTTTGTATTGTTTTTTTTTTCTTCTATTTTGTTGAAAGTTTATATCATTATTTGTTTTTCTTCTATTTCATCTCAACACTCATGTCATTATTCTTTTCACATTTTAGGCAATATCCTTTCCTCTTTTAGGGGGGATATATATCATGTTTTTTGGTTTATGAGGATTTACATTCTTTCTTTTCAAAATGTACAACCTTTTCACTAATTTGAGAGTTATTATAGGAGTTTGTCATCAAAATAGTAGACCAACTTCAAATAAAATCATTTTAATTGCAATATCTTTATGATTTCAATTAACAACATTAATATGGAAACCTCCTTTTAAATTACAGTGACATTCATATTTACCCATTTAAACAATATATTAATTATAATAACATCAATTAATTGAACCTAAATTGATTAAAAGTTCATCGAACAATGAACTCATGTGATAATCTTAATCTCGATATAAAGACTACCCATGCATAATTTACCCTTTGTCGATAAGCACACTATAGTCTGCTCAATCAATATAGTGAAGAAAGAAACGACAAGCATTTTCTATTGATGTGTAATGGTGGCAAACCACTTGCTGAATCTTGAATAATAAGTCACTCACATCATGTTAAGCCCTAAATAGTGGCTCATTACCCCTTAATTGGGGCATATTACATTAGTATTGTTATTTTATTTATGTCGTCTTGAGTCCATTAGTTGTAATTGTACCTCCTAGTCTCCTATATATACCAAGGAGACATTTTCATTTGGAATCATCTTGTACTTGAACATTTATGTGGTGTATAAGGAGGTTGCCCCCTAGAAGAGGCTTATTATCTGAAATTATCTCTTTTTCAAGGCATTGAGTACTTATTATGAGTTTTTTCTATGTTATATTTATATTTGGTTATTAACATATGGTATCAGAGCTCAAGGTCTTGGGGTTTCGCTGCTACATCTAAGACACCGTGGAATTTTCGCTATAACTTTTTTTCTACAACGTTTCAGAAGGAACGACTTGGAGGATATTTAGTACATGGATCAAGGTACGTTGGGTTAAAATTTTAGCTCATGAGGCCTTATACTTTTGAAGAAACAACCTGTGTAATATAGGGTTTTGGAATCATCCTGAATTGAGTCATTGCGGAATTTTCGCTATACAATTTTTTCTGTAACGTTTCAAACCCTAAAATCCAGAGACTATTCACATAAATTAGTAAGGTATCTGTGGAAAAACATTCATCTTCTGGGTCAACTTACATTTTTAGATACACCCTGTGGAAGATAGGATATCTGACTAGTCCTATTGACTAGTCTCAAGAAGGTGTTCTGGTTAAAAAAATCATAACTTCTTCCTGGAGTATCCAAATTGATTGAGACCAATTTCATTGTATAGTGGACAGTCTTTAGTATCTCTGGTACGATTTTCAGAATTTTATATCAATTATTTTGTTCGGGGTACGTTATACAAGTGAGATCTCCTAGAAAGGCCAAAAATCAGCAAGTTGTGGGGAAGTTACTGTAAATTCCACTTGGCACATACAATTTTGATCAGGCCTGTGGCATTGCAAAGAAGAAATATTAGAGAACTACAAAAAATAAATTTTCATCACCAGAAGGGCCGAAACTTTGGAGATACAATAGAAGAAAGATTGTCTAGCAGAACCACCTCAAAATCAAGGTTCAAAAGTGATACTTTGCCAACATGCCACCCAAAAAGGGAACTTCTACACAAAATAAGCCTCCAGATAGTCCTACTTGGATTCTTGATGAAGCTGAAGAAATGCGTAGGGACATAAATTAATTACAAAAGAAGATAGTGACAAAAGATGAACTACAAGGGATGATGGATTCAACTGAAGCTAAATTGGAGGCAATAATGGATACTAAGATGGATGGTTTAAAAAGGGAGATCATGGAAGGATTGAAAATTTTCCTAATAGGGAGGACACCTAAAAGTGAAAATGTATCCCATGAAATTCATGATGAGGACACAAGGAAGATGAATCAAGAATGGAGAAACTCCAACTTTGGGTTGAAGACCAACCACGTTCCTAAGATCGATATGAGGAAGTTTGATGACAAGGACCCAATCACATGGATACTTCAAATGGAGCAATTATTTGATCTACATAATGTGTCGCATACACAAAAGGTACGAATTGCTTCTTTATATTTAGAACCCAATCAATTTGTATGGTATAGATGCCTTTGTTCTTGCAAATCACTCGTCACTTGGACAATTTTCATGGAAGAAATGATAACACACTATGAGGATACAAGGAGCAATACCTTCTTTATCCAATTGATAAATCTCAAGCAAAAGGGTTCAGTTACAGAGCACATTGAGAACTTTCAAAGATTAAATATAAAGGTAACATATATTCCAGATGAGCACTTGATTGATGTATTCATAGGAACTTTAAAGGATAACATTCAACATGAGGTTCGC
>SNQJ01S0073678.1:5631-37579 GCA_010110895.2 Picea sitchensis
TCCTCATCATGAATTTCATGGGATGCATTTTCACTTTCAGGTGTCTTCTCTGTTACGAAAATTTTCAATACTTCCATGATCTCCTCTTTTAAACCATCCATCTTAGTATTTATTGCCTCCAACTTAGCTTCCATCTCTTGTAGCTCACCTTTTTTTACTATATTCTTTTCTAAATCATTTATGTCCCTACACATTTCTTCACCTTCATCAAGAGTCCAAGTAGGATTGTCTGGAGGCTTATTTGGTGTAGAAGTTCCCTTTTTGGGTGGCATGTTGGCCAAGTATCACTTTTGAACCTTTCTTTTGAGGTGGTTCTGCTAGACAATATTTCTTATGTTGTATCTCCCAAGTTTCGGCCCTTCTAGGTATGAAAATTTCTTTTATGTAGTTCTCTGATATTTCTTCTCTGTAATTCCATAGGTCTAATCAAAATTGGATGTCCCAAGTGGAATTTATGGTAACTTCCCCACAACTTGCTGATTTTTGGCCTTTCCAAGAGATCTTACTTGTATAGCGTTCCCCGCACAAAATAATTGATATACAATTCTAAAACTTGTACCACAAATACTATAGACTATCCACTATCCAATGAAACTAGTCTCACACAATTTGGATACTCTAGGAAGAAGTTATGATTGTTTTACCTGGAACACCTTCTTGAGACTAGTCAATAGGACTAGTGAGATACCCTATCTTCCATAGGGTGTATCTACAAATGTAAGATGACCTAGAATATTAACGTTTTACCACAGATACCTTACTATGTTTTTTGAATATCCTCCAGATTTAAGGGTCTGAAATGTTACAAAAAAAAATTTATAGTGAAAATTCCTCAATGACTCAGTTCAGGATGATTCTAGAACCCTATCTTGCATAAGATATATCTCTGAAAGTGTAAGGCCTTAGGAGATGAAATGTTAACCCAAAGTACCTTGATCCATATACTAAATATCCTCCAAGACATTTCTTCTGAAACATTGTAGAAAAAAAGTTATAGAGAAAATTCCAAGGTGTCTCAGATGTAGTAGCGAAACCCCAAGACCTTGAGATCTGATACCATATGTTAAGAACCAAATATCAATATAGCATAGAAAAACCTCAGAATAAGTACTCAACGCCTTGAAAAAGAGATAATTTCAGATAATAAGCCTCTTCTAGTGGGCAACCTCCTTTTACCCCACATAAATGTTCAAGTACAAGATGACTCCAAATGAAAATGTCTCCTTGGTATATATAAGAGACTAGGAGGTATAATTACAACTAATGGAATAAAGCCGACATAAATAAAATAAAATTACTAATGTAATATGCCCCATTTAAGGTTTAATGAGCCAATATTAGGGCTTAACAGTATCACCACAGGATCCCTTGATTGACCACTAATTTATTTCGAAAAGATGAAATAAAAGGACATGTCGAGAACCTTCCCATGCTATGCATGCAAGAGAAGCACACAATTTCAAAAAGAAGAGAAAAGAGTCTCGGGGAAGGGGGGAAGGTAGTAGGAGTTAGGGGGAGTCCATAATTTGACTTGAACTAAGAGGGATGTGAGCTTGATACTAGGAAGGTATCTGAAAAACCTCTTGGAGGACTGAGCGAGGTGGGTGTGGGGAAATATCTACCAAGAGTGGTGTGAGGGAGATTTCCCTTAAAACATTGTTGAGAAACTATAGAGAGAAAGGTTCCCTAGTGGTATCATGGCCTGAAACAGGGATGACCAAACTGATAAGAGTGAATGCATTTGAGCCTACAGTTGGGTGGAGAGGCAAACACCTGCAGTTAGTTGGTCAACTATCAATTGTAATAGATAAGTATTTTTGTAACATGTGTAATTGTATTGTAATTTATGGCTATATACATGTGATTGTTTCAATGATGTGCATGCTTATTTGATGATTAAATTGGTTTTTATCTTGCATGTTTGTGTATTTAATAAATTAAGGAACTATATAGGTCTAGGCATTCTTTGTACATGTGAAGGATTGATCCTCTTGCATTAGCTCGAGTTAGAGGAATGAAACTGTGACTTTGCTTACCGTAGGCATAGTTATATTTATACATGTCTAAACTTCTGATTGTAATGGGTTTCGTGGATAAGGGAGATGAAGTCATATGAAATAAATGACGCCCCTGAATGGAATGAAAAAAAGGAGGATGAATCATGGTCATTGACTTTGGATCGTGAACAGATCCTGGCCCTTCATCAACGGGTATAGTATTGAAATGACCAAGTGTGGGAGGGGTGGCTAGAGGAATTCAATGTAGAAACCTTCAAAGGGGATATGTATCATAGATCAAGATAGATCTCTATCATTAGTACATAAGCTACGATATTATATTTCAACCATGAATCTGTCGGAATGAAGATATCCTCACCCTCCATCCGAGATGGTTATGAAGCATGTAGAGCATGCACTCTAAATTAAATGAGTATTGTTGATTCATTGGATGGTGGCCATGGTGGGTTATAAACCATTGGATCCGTCGTGTTGGACGTGAGCATGGTCCAAGTACACCTAGGATACAGTGTCTTCATAGTTGTTGGATATAGCATGGCGATTGGTTCTCAGTCGTAGACTATGAGAGACAATCTGGGCCATCCATCAGGAATCATCCCATGAATAACCTACGTCATAGATCATCATAGCTCTCATTTTAAGTGGGACTAAGAGAAGAGATTACCTCACCATGACATGTCATGCTAATAGGGACCAACAACATGTCCATAAGACACCACATGTGAGCCTATGATGGAAGGACCATGGGGAAGTGATCGCAGATATCGAGAAAGGATTGAATTTGATGGGAGTACTCTGAGATTAAAGTTGGTAAATGGATCAGAGGGTGGCTATGAGGAATATTATCCATTGATTGGTTACAGCCTTATCATTTCCCTTGGTAAGTTTTAACAAAGGCAAGTGATGTTAGAATAACAAAGAAGTTATCCTGGTGGTTAGCATGCCACGAGTAGGATAGGTGTCATCACCTAAATGGATAAACTGTGTGCATCTGTCATGACATGTATTCCATGTCAATTACACATGGAGGTCCATGTGTTGAGCAGTGGATATGCCATGTGTCGTGGTATTTTGGTATAGCGAGGGGACGATTGTGACATGATGTGAGTGCCACATGTCGTGCCATCGTGTTGTGGTGGTGAAAAATGTATTCCTAGAAATGGATCAAGACCATGGGTCATACGAGAAGGGGGATGTGATACCTATTGAAGTCACCCCAAATCCTTATTACTGTATCTCTATGTATATATCCTGACCATCCATCACAAGGTGCATTTTAGAGTGAATCACAGTGATACACTCTAATGGAGGAGCTCTAAGATGAAATACTAATCATTGATCTATCTAGATCATAGGAGCTCCGATAATAAAATATAATCATCAATCTCATCGAGGATGTGACAATGATGTGATATGGATCAACGATGTTGAATTGGTGAATTTGAAGGTTTGGAAAGTTTACGTGTCATCCGAGAATGCCAACGATGATAAAGGCATCGACGAAATAATGACATTCGTTCATTTGTAAAAGAGCATGGCGAGGAAATAGCCATCGATCTATGGTAAGTCCGACACAATGAACGTAAGAGTTGGTTAGGAAAGGAAATAACCTCCATAATAGTTGGGATCACTGACATAGTTAGATATGTTGGATGCTTGGTCCTAATACCATAGGATATGGTCATTGATAAATCCTAATTGTTTGTCAATTGAATGGCAAGTGGAGATTTGGATTGTTAGATATAGAAGTGTCATTGTTGGGGCACCGGAGGATGAAAGAGAGCGTTAAAATTTGTGTAATTTAGAGTCGCTGAATCACTTAGGTTCTTTGGATGATCAACATGAGTACTAATGGATTTATAATAGGCATGATCTATGGATCGTCGTCATAACTTTTAGTGTTGGGGTGTTTGAGGCTCCGTGGGAGTAAAATCTCGATGATGAAGAAGATTGGTCCAATTTTTTGTCTGCATAAACTTAATGTTCCCAGTGCAATATTCCACATCATATTTCATGAGTATTACAATTCAACATGGATTCCACGTTGAACTAAGGTGATATTGGGTCAATAGAGGCTCGAGAACTTTGGGAGGCCATAATGTTTGACTCGGAGATTTGATTTGGGAATACTTACAGTCGTTGGAAAACTCTTGATGAGCAGGAGAGATTGGTTCCCTTTAGAATATGCCTTGAGATGTCTAAGAAGAAGAAACATTTTAACACCCCATCCCTTAAAAGGGTACTTATGGGGTTGGCTATGTTACAACAAGTTAGGAGCGTTGTGATGAGGCTATCGAATTTTTTTAAGGAAAACATTATTTGTAATGATTGGGCGATACAAACACCAAACTCTTTTGTCCTTCATCCTTCATTTGATAGATATAGGAAACCCAAAGTTCGAAAGGAGGTGTTAAATTTGATGTTTGACCCTAGAAAAAATGTAGTGTCTAGTTTCCTTAATCAGGTGTTGAATGTTTTTTAGCATTGTTTTCCTATGGCCAAAAACTATGTTGAAATACATGAATTTTCAAGGTCGGATGGATGAGTTGAGGAGAAATGTTTATGGCTAGATTATTTTGGTGCTCAAAAATCAAAGAAGGAATGTGGCTAGAGTCCATTGGAGGCTTAATATAGAAAGCAAAGGTGTGATGAATAAACATAGGTAGAAATGTATTAGGCCTAAGGAGAGGATGAAAATGGTTATGGCAAGAGATATGTTGGTGCAAATTTGTCAAACTAGGGTCCTCTTCAGGTTACCAACAAAAGGGTACCGATGTAGTCTAGTGCACTGGCATTTTCACCTTTCCGAAAGGAAAGAAGTCTCACCCGAAGTGCAACCAATACAAAAGAATTGAGGGAAGGGTAAGGAGAATTCTATATATATCTATAACACATACAAACAATTACCATTCTTAAGAAATATAGATTATTCTGGTTAGATCCTTTAACTCATCATACATCGATACACGAGAATTGAGTTGTACAGAACATCAAGAAATGATAAATACAAGTAATAAATAACAAAAATCAGCATAATACCATTCCAGAGATAGAGGAAGTAACATAAACCAAGAACATTTTAAAATTTGATCTCAGTATATTTCTATTATATTAGAAGTCTTTCATAACAAGAATTC
Source organism: Picea sitchensis (assembly GCA_010110895.2). Lineage (NCBI taxonomy): Eukaryota > Viridiplantae > Streptophyta > Pinopsida > Pinales > Pinaceae > Picea > Picea sitchensis. Next base: position 10,787 of record SNQJ01S0073678.1, read on the forward strand.
ACAACTTTACATTAATCATCTACCATACTCAGCGTAGAAGAGATCATTAGGTACATCTCAATACAATACTAAAGTTCATCGTAATTAGTCCAATCCCTTCCCCTTACTAATTACATTCTAACTCTGGAGTACAGATCTAGTTCTTTCCTCTCATTCCTCTCCTCTATTTCCTTCACACACCCACCCATATTACAATATAATATAATCCAATTTGATTGTTTCCTTCTTCTCCTTGAGAACTCATAGGCCCTCTTCTCTTCTTGATTATGTTCGAATTTTTTTGTCTTAAAACTAATTTTGCATTGGCCCTGGACTGTTTTTTGTTCCAGCCTATTTATGTTGCATGTTTCCTTTCTCATCTCTCTTCACTTGATTGGGTATCTCCTTTATAACTTCTGCAACTTATCTTATCAAAACAAAGGTCCTAAAAGGCCCCAACCATGATCCTTGACTCATCCTGAGTAAAGCCTTTGGTTCTTTTGTGTTCTTTGATTCAACATGTTGTCCTTCTGGGGTTTTTCTTTCTTCCTCCTTGGCTTCGTAAAATGAAGGGATCGACTCTAGCACTATCTCGATAGACTTTTCTCTTATCTCCTAGAACTATTCAAGTTTGTCTTACCAGTTTATGGAAATAAATGAGGATTCTCCAACGAATTGTTCTGTTGCACTGAGGTTCAACTCCTTCAGCTTCGATGCAATGAGGGAATTTCGTTCCGCATCTGCTAATGTCTCAATCTATTACATCTGCAGGTATGCAGTTTGAACGATCGGCCTGAAGGATCTTAGTTCCTTATTTTCTACTATTTGAGCTTCAAACAGAGCATTCAAAGAGTTTTCCACTTGTTTCATTTAATCAAATTTTGGTTGTTTCTCCAAAGAATCATGTGTTTTGGTTTCTTCTTCATTGAGGGTATGGATTTTGGTGCACAACTCTTCCAGTGCCTAGTTGTGGAAATTTATAACACCCATCCAATCATTGACTTATTTGAAGATGGTGGTACATTCAACGGTATTTTTATACAACAAGTCTCTGGCATTGTTTCCTTCAAGGACAACTCTTTCTAGTTGTTGTTGGAGTTCCCTGGTTTGTTCCTCAGTCCTCAAATTCATTCCCTCCAAATGCGTTTGAAGGTCCTTTGATCGATATTTTAGTACCTCCCATGCTTGTTGAACCAAATCAATTTTTTCCCTTGGTTCTATAGTTGCGTTGTACTCTGGCATCTAAGGTGATGCTTTTCTAAAAGTCAGCCAGATCTCTTTTAACTTTCCCTTCATTCTTTCAATTTTCTCTTCTTCCTAGATTTTCAAATATTCTTCCTATGTCTTTTTGGTCTATTCCAGTATTCCTTCTTGTCTCCAATATTCAAATTTTGTTTTAGCTTGATGAATCTGTTGTTCTAAGTGATCGATTGAGGCTCTGATCAAACCTACTAGTTGAGGTGTCGACAGTTGAGAAATCTCTCTGGATGTGACTGTGGCCTCTAACAAGAGTTTGATTTGAAGCAGGACCCCACTGGCCATGGATTTATTTGATGGTGTCTCAACTTCTTCTTCACCCTGGATTGATCCTCACAACTTTTGGACTAGTTTATTCTTCAGGGTTATCAGAAGAAAATGGATAGCTTCCGTCTGTGCTAGGTAGAGTTGTATCATATCAAAGCATTATTTCAGATCTTGGAGTACTAGTTCTAGTTGTTCTTTCAGTGAGGTTGTGCTTTGTCCTAGATGATACTCCCATGGTTCTTGAGAATATACCTCATTTTTATTTGTTTCCTTTATTATGGGTGGAACTTCAAGGTTTTTGATATGATCCTTCAAGACTTATGCGAGGATATTTGTTCTTAGAGACTGTGTATCCAAGAGGGGGACATATGGGATTTTTGTGAGTAGTGGTACTATGGATGGTTGGCTCTCCTGAGAGGGAAATTATTCTGGAATATAAAGTTGCATGGGTTCTAGTGAATTGGGTGGTAGTGGGACTGTTATATCTATAGTTGGTAGTGATGGTTCTTTCTCAACGATTACGATGGAGGGTATAATGGGGTGAGAATCATGGTCATAAATAATGTGGATAACATTCTTGGCTACCCAAGTGGCTTCTCGGGTACGAGGTACCATAGTCAATATAGGTTTAGGGTTGATGAGTTTAGTTGGGCTGACTTACAAGGACATACTGGTTCTAGGATTCTTGGTCGAAACCTACTCTATAAAGGTGATAGATAAGATGTCGTTGATGGTATTACCTAAAAATATGGCCTCATTTGAAATCTTGGGACATCTTTTCAAAGGTATCTTTGTCCTATGTAGTTTGTGTTCTTCCTCTTCCTCTTCCTCTGAGGTTGTTGGCAACTTATAATATCATTCTACCTTTCTTGAGCTCGACCCTAATTCTTCTATTGGAATCTTCTTCTTAAAAAATTATAGTGGAAATAGGTAATGCATGACTAACTTGCATAGGGTTCATTTAATTCGTAGCCAAGACAAGATCTCCTTATCCATTATTTCCTTATCGAAATAGAATGGTAAGGGCCTCATATGAAAGTCTGAGGGCTTTGCATGCCTTGTCTAGACGAAAGTGTAATGTCGATTCAGAGAAAACGAGATGTTCATTGTATGAAAACTCAATAGATCATGTCGTATACACATCCTTTGGGTGGTGTCAATCAATGGATTGTACCAATTTAGGAACACATCGTTGTTGAACTCCATATTTTCTGATTCTGACCTTGCATGCCAAGGTTCAAACATCTTTGTGAGGTGGGATTTGTTAGTAGGTGCTAACTATCTACCCATGGGTGGCTTCCATTTCATCATTGCAAAGGCCAGAATCAGATATCCATATGTGAAGGTGCCTCCCTTCTCCTGAACTTCCTCACAAGTGACAAGGAGTTCTTCCAACATGTAACTACACCAATTGAAAAATGCACCATTTTCACAAAATTCAACCACTAACAAGGCATTAAGTGTGCATTACCCTTTATAGTAGGAGTGCATGACCTTGATAGCAATCACTTACCAGGTCATTCTCATCATTTTAGGGAGGATTGGTTCAATCTNCTTTCGTTTTCCATGTTTTCTCGGTCTTTGAAATCCTTTGGAGACATCCTTTCCCTCCAAAGATAATCATGTAAGATGGTGGACATCCTCAGCGTGAATAGGGTATCTCTTGTCGAGAAATAGACTCTTATCATGTACCCTATTGATTAGGAACTTGGTGCATCGCACAACTTCTCTGGTTGTTTTGAACACTTGGATGTCACGACAGTTCATAATCATCAAGTGGAACAGTTTCGGGAATTCAGCCTTCGGGATGAATTGCACCTCCCCTCTCAGACCAGATTCCATCTCAAAAAATATGTTGATGTTCATTTGTGGGAACAACGTTGTGTCTGTGAGATCCAGGTCAAGGAGTTTTGTCTGCTCAAATTTTCATTTGACATCACCCAGTACCTCAATCCTAGGATCATAGGGATCATCTCGAACTACTTCTTTTGATATCGAACCTTGTCCTCTCAATGTTCTTAGAATTTTCATGTTGGAGTGCTAGCAGTGACACTGGATCAGGAACTTGGTAGTGAGTGACTTCTCATAATACACCAGGATGCAAAGATTCAATAGGAGAAGGCAAGTACATGAATAAGATGTCATTATCAACAAGATTTGTGTAGTATTATAGCTAAGGTAACAAGATAGACCATTAATGGGTCATTATTGAGAAATTAATTAGGCCATCAATGCAATCTATGGCACGAACGTGCGATGGGACTGGAAATGGGATTAAATATTCTGGTCAGATTCTGACTTTAATGGGTATCTCACTCAACACGTGGTAGGTGTGAGGGCCTTACCATTTTAACAGTTGAGAATGGTGATAATTTTATTGATAGGATCTACGTGGATCAGAGATTTTAAGACTTTATGGGACATGCTGATAGTTTTCTATAGTTACCTTAAAATCTACAACTGGAAGTGATGTAACTATGACTTAGCCATGAATAAAGCTCAAAGTTGATCATCCCCCGACCACAAATATTTTCCATCAGATGTGCATGTATAGCTGAGTGTATTGAAGGCGCATCAGATAATTCTTTTCTGCATGGGAATGTTGCAAAAACATAACAACAAAAATGACAAGGATGTGTCGTGGTGCTCCTAAGCACTCTCTGACGTTATTACATAAAACAAATTCAACATTACCACAAGATTCAATATAAAATCAAAGTCTACCTAATGTACACACTCCTTTGGATTGGAGAAGCCATATCTCTTGTTAAGTGTGGGTAATGTAGGGTTTTAGGCATGTGCCATTCACCCATCCTGGTCAAAGGACACCATCCAGTTGTGCTATCTTGACCACACTAGACTTTCATATATCAACTACTAGGAATGGTCCTAACCAATGCATGTGCAACTTTCCTCGATGTTCCTAATACTACCTGTCATAGAGGGTACTTTATCACCTTGAGCAAACCTATTAGTCTTGATGTGCCAGTCGTGCAAAGATTTCGATCTAGATTTTTCCACGGATTGATGAAAATCGGCTAGGAACCTTAATTCTTCAAGCTCCTGCAAGTTTGAAATCCTTTGCACAATTAATGCATCATCTGTCATGTGTTAGCATGAGTTATATAGAGACTAGGGGTAAGAAACTATGTAGGTAACACAACCTCCTTTCCCTTAGACAAACTGAAATGGGGTGTACTTGTGCAACTTTTGTGGTATTCCTATAATCCCATAAGAATATTGGAACTATGTCATCCCAATATTCCTTGTTTGCACAACATACCTTTGTCATTCTTATTTATGGAATCTTGTTGAATTCATCCACTATGCCATTATCTTGTGGGTGATAAGGAATGCTCTTATGGTGTTGGATAATAAATTGTGTTGTTAATGAAGTGGCTCCCTTCATCTCTAGTCAGGCTCTTAGGACATCCAAACCAAGCAATAATGTTCTCAAGTATAAATCTAGTAGCCGTATCTATTGAAAAATCATGGACTTCTTCTTCCTTATCCCACCGCGTAAGATAGTCTATTGCACTAATGATATAACTATCCTTTGAATGTCTTGCGGGCGGGTTAATTGGTCCAATAAAGTCAACAATCCACTTCTCAAAGTCTTGTAGTTCTCTAACTGACTGAAGAGGTAACTCATCTATGCATGATGGATTCCCTACTCATTGACAAATATTGCAAGACCTAGCATAAACTTTAGCATCTTTGAATAACGTTCGCCACCATAATCCAGCTTGGAGAACCTTTTATGTTGTAGCTTTCCCTCCAACGTTCCCTCCCACAACTCCCCTATGGCATTCCCATAGGATATATTTCCTTTCATGGTTAAGGACCCACCTTCTGAGAATTCTATCGAGTCCCATGTTATAGAGTTGGCTTGCAATCAGTTGGTAATATGCTACATGGACCACCATGTGTCACTTCTAGGTTGCAAAATACTTCCCTGGGAAGGTCACTGTACTAAGGAAATAAACAATCTCTTCGAGATATTCCGAGATGGATTCAATCCTGAAAAATTATGCATCGGGGAGCTGGTCGTCCACTTCTCCTCCACTTTCCCCTTATTCTAGTCTTGATAGGTGATCTGGTCCTACATTACATCTTCCATGTTTGAAAATTACCTCAAAGGAAAACTCATGAAAGAGTAAGAGCCACATGTAAATCCTTCCTTCAAGAAGATGCTTATTTACAAGGTATTTCAATGCAGAATGGTCAGTGAAAAAACTTAAAATGAGAACCTAGTAAGTAGTGTCAAAATTTTTGCAATGCATAAATCATGGCCAAACCTTCCCTTTTGGTCATTGTGTATTTGTGTTTATCTTGGGACAATTTTATGTTGGAAAAGTATATAGGGTGGTCCATATTCCCTTCTCCTAATTGTGTTAAGATAGATCCTGGCACAATACCCGATGCATACACATGTACATGGAATTTAATTTCCTAGTTGGGGTATATAAGAATCGGTGCAGTACTGAGTTTTTCCTTGAGAATATTGAATGCCTTGTCACATTCATCCGTCCATTGAAATGCTTCGGACTTCTTCAGTAATTTCTTTGATGGTGTTGTTATACTAGCGTATCTTCTGATGAACCTACGGTAGTATCCTGTATGCCCAAGTGTCCTGCACAATTATTTAGCACTTGTAGGTTGCGGCATGTCCAAGATAACTACAGCTTTAGCTAGGTCCACCAGGACTCCTTCCTGAAAAACAATGTGGCCTAGAAGGTTGTTGTGCAGTATGTAAAAAATACACTTCCTCAAGTTTAGAGATATTGGTAACTCCTAACATCTGTCAAACATCAACCAAAGTATCCCTACATGCTCCTTTAGCAAACTATATAAAGTCTAGTCATTCATGTAGACTTCTAAGAATATTTATATGAAGTCTAGAAATGTTGCAATAACAATCCTGGCGAAGACCGCAGGGGCATTATTTATCCCAAAGGGAATCATGTTATATGAAAATTACCCCCACTCAATTATAAAAGTGGTCTTCTTCATATCGTCCTCTGAAATTATGACTTGGTGATACCCCTAGAATCCATTTGTAAATGAATATGATTCTTTCTCCGCAATTTGATCTAACACCGCATCACTGAAGGGTGTCAGAAATGGATCATATACAAATGTGGAATTTAGAATCTTATAGTCAACACAAACCTGAATGTCCTAGGTACCCTTTTTTCTCTATATTACTATGGGACTAACCCAATCTACTTCTTCGACCGGGAAGATCAGTCCTGCTACCAACATTTTATCTATTTCTCTTTTGACCTTTTATTTTACCTTGGGATTGAGACGATATGGTCTGTGCTTCACGGGTTTTAAGTTAGGTTTTATCTCGATCTTCATCTCTCCCATGGTTCCTTTTATGCCTTTCAATTTTGAAAAGGTTTTTCGGAATAGGTCTTAGTATTCTTGCAATAGACTCTAGATTTCATTCATGGCCTACTCATCCCAGTAGTCCCCTATAGAAGCTATCTTAGGATACTCTTTGCTACTTATGTTTACTTTACACAACTTCAGAGGATGGTTATAGGTGATACTGGTATGATTCGGTGTAGTATCATGAATTTCCCTAATTCCTACAATTTCATTGATATTGAGGTTCCTAAGTTATTCTAATTCATTAGGCTCTTCATCAACGTTACAACAATCTACCAATATTCTAGAAAGGTTTTGTTCTCGATTGAGCTGAACCAAATGGGAATGATCAGAACATACTATTGGGATTGATATGTATTTACATACATCGGTAAATAGTATCTCATGAATTATTTGAAGGACTAAGTGAAGCTCAAAAGGCATACCAGTGAAGGAAAAATCCCTGCAAAATATATCTTCTAGTATTTTCCAACAACCCGTTTGTCTTCTAGTCTCTTCATGTATATACCTAGTTTTTGGAATCACACCTAATAAGTGGAAAAATAAGTGAACCCATAGTCTAGATGGTACTTGCACAACTTTCCATTGCTTGATGCAATTCTCAACATGCATTCTAGGGTCAAACTTGCCATCAAATAGTTGTGCACCATGAAATTTTGTGTTCGTCTCTGGTGTCACATGATCGCTTCTAAGAAATATGTATTGAATAGTTCTCTTTGTGTCCTCCCAATCCATAATTGAAGCTCTATGAGTGGCCCACCACCTAGTTAGGGTATCCCTCAAAGATATATCTAGAACTAAGATCCCTTATTCTGGCACAACTTTTCCATATATATTAGTGAGAAAGCTATTCAAATATGAAGTAACATCGTATATTGGGTGATTCCTCATCTTAGTCTCAATCCTTCTCATTTCCCTGATAGTTGTGCAACATCTTGGAAATATTTCGTATGAACCCTACTACCAACTACCGAAATCTAGTTCTAAGTCCTCCTTTGTTGATTGTATACTCCTCCAAATTACAACTCCATCTATAGTGGGGTTGATGTAATCAGACCCTGTCACTATTTTTATGGTGTATAACTGGATGAGAACTTCTGATTCCATGTTATTATCCACTAGCTCAATACATCCAGGTCCCATGTATGGATCTAAGGGTTGGACTAATTTTACTCCATTTGCTTCAAACATCATAGTGTCCCTCTTTAAGTCAATGACAACATAATTTTCATAAGCCCAATAAATTCCTAATAAGGCAAGGTAAGGGTCTTTGTCTCCCATGATTTCATTTACTTCAAAATAAGCTATCGTTTTAACTCCTACAACATCTACTTCCACATCTACCAGCCTTCCTAATGAAAACATGTAGTATGGGTTTTCCATTCTCAGTTGGATGGGGGAATACACTAACTGAGGTTTCCCTAAAACCTTCTAATTCTTGTTGGGTAATATGTTGGCATATGAGCCCAATTCTAACATGACATATTTAATTTCAAAGTCATCTAACTGGGATTCCAACCTAAATTCTTTTCTAGATCGCACCTTCCTTCTTTGCATTCTCTGTGTATTATTCTCAGGAACGTTGGTGGTTTTAGTGGTTTATGGAGTTCCCTCATCCCCTGGGATTAGGTACAGGGTATTTTGTAACTTCTCAAAGAGTCGGTCATATCCCAGGATCTCATATAATAATTGAAACCAAAGCTTGATTATATTTTGAGACTACTCATGAGGTCTTCTTGAGTTTACGAGATTTTGAGGTGTGCGAGGTGAGGAAGGAGCTTGAGTGGTCTTAGGTTGAAGGGTTAATTTAGGAGGGTTTTCGATTATATATGGATTAGATTCATCTCTAAATATTTCTACTATATCTTTGAAAAATAGTTTTTGTTTCAAAGGATCATAACTGTCATCCTTGGGGGATGCTTTCTGAATCTTGGGCTGATTGTTTGCATATTCCCCATATTTTTCTCCTTTGTGATTGATGATGTAGAATTTTGGTATTCTTCATTCATCTTCTCTCCTAATTTCTGAGCCTATGAATTTATTCCCTCTTTTCTGAGACTGGTACTCCCACTTTGCGATCAGATCTGAGAAATCTTTAGTTGTGTGGGAATTACTTATGTAGTGTGAAAACCATGGCCATATCAGATGAGGACAATCACTGAACATATGTCCTTATTCATCATAATTGTAACATTAACCTGGTCCTCTTCCTCCAGTCCTCTCTCCTCTAAATCCACATGCATTGCCACTTCCTCGGCCTCTTCCCGACCCTTGGGGTGTTTTGTTTATCTTGAATGAAGTCCGATCCAGTCTGTCGGCAAGTGCATATAATGCCTCACATTGGTTTGTAGCATGCATCGTGGACCTAAAAAACTCTCAATTTATTCTATTGGGCACAGGTGAGTACTTTTGAAGGATGGGTCAGTGTCTTGGTTTCATGCCCTTGAGTCTGACTTATTTCACAGTATTCAGTTGTCTAAGTGGGTTGGGCACCTAGGAGAGTGTTGTATTAAGGAGGTGAATGAAATGGTGGAGTTTTCAATACCTACGCAACTCCTCTTGTTTCTCCTGTAGGGGTTTGGCCCATTCCTCTTAACCCCGTACACTCAGTTTCCATATGCCCCTCTATGTAGCATCTTATACACCAAACTTGAGGTTTCACTGGATTGAGTAGAGTTAATTCTTGGATATTCTCTATGAGTGCATATATCTGTCCTTGGAGTTTTGACATGTGTGAATCTACTGGAGGTCTGGTTATCCTTGGGCTCCCTAGGTATCCTGATATGGATTCAATCTTCATTGATTGTTCCAAAGCCTCTATCAATGTGGCTATTCTCTATTGTGTCAAGTGAATTCATGTCAAGGGTAGAAACCCTTGGAAGTACCATTCCCTTTGATGGTATTCATGAATTGGATGCGCCAATCTCCTAATAACGTCCTTAAACTTATGACTATATTCCTAGGTGGACTCCCCCTCTCTCTATTGAATCTCACACAACTTAGAGAGATATTGATGTTCTGACTAAGGTATCTTGAATTCGACAATGAATTTTTGATGCACCTAGTCAAGGGTAAAGTCCTATCCTTTCACCCCAGGCTCAATATCATTCTTGTACCATTCGAGGGTGTGACCCCTTAGGGTAGTTTGTAATTCCACTAACTTGTTCACATCCAGGGTCCCTTTGGACCTGTAGATGGCTTCGCATAGAAACCAATTTTTTTCTACATCCTCATCCCCTTTACCCCATAATTTTGGGTATTGCCTGATAAAACCTCCCTTGTTTCCATCCATTGTCTATGTTCTTGTCCCTATCAAAATAAATCTTAATGGCCCTGGTTGCGATCTACAAGGAGACCCTACTATCCTCCCACTATTTACAGTTGTGGGTCCTATGAAATTGACTGAGTTCAAAGAAAATGGATTTGCATGAGTATGAGGTACTGATCTTACCAAGGGTATTGAAGGGGTCTGGGGGACGGGCGACTCGAGGATAGTTCCACTGACTTCTGGGTGGTTTTATTTGATCTAGTGGGTCTCATTTTCTTGTATTGGAGAAACCTTCTTTGCTTCATGGTTGACTCCTCCTGAGATCAGGGCCAAATATTCTCTGCATTTTTCAAGATACAGATGTCCATCATCCTCTCTTGCTTCTAAACGTTCCTCTTATCGTCCACTCTCTAAGGGACTTCTTTCTTTCTGTGCTTATTTTTCCTTCAATCGTAGAATGACCAATATTTCTTGTCTTTGCAACTTCCGCAACTCTTATGACTTTGTTTCAACCATTACTCTAGGTCCAATTTCTTTCTGTAACACTTTAAACTGCTTCATTGATCTCTTTACATGTGCCTACCACCATTTATCAACTATGGTATCTCTCCTCAGGGCACACTCACTTCTTGCATTTTTATCTTCCCCCATCTATTAAAGAACCTATTATGACATATAGTTGTCAAGGGCAACAGGTTGTCCAGGTTTGTGGCCTACACAAGAAATGTCAAAGCGCAATGTTCAAAGCAGTCCATTTCGGGCTCAAAATGTAAGCAATAGGTTAGATCAACTTTAGCGATGGACATTCCTGAGAATATCAAATCGACGGTTCGCATGAATCAGGGGTTCAAAATATTGTTAAACTTGTTTTTCAAAGGTCCGAACTCCGAAAACCCGAAGTGAGAATGAGCTGTCCTATATTTAGGGGGACAGGTGGCAACCGATCCAAGCATTTAGGGAAATGAGCTTCGGGAGTTTCGAAGTGAGAAGTGCATAAAACTTCTGAAGAGTCGAAGCCCGAAATCCCGAAGCAATCGTGGACCATTGATCTCAAAATTAGAAGGGATTCATTGATCTTAGCAATAGTGCCTCCCAAAGTCCCGAAGCCCCGAAGCGCTGAAGTGCCCAAATTCCCGAAGTGATAAAGTGCCTGAAGTCCCAAAGAGCCCGAAGTCCCGAAGACCCGAAACACCTGAAGCCTAAAGGCCCAGAGTAAGTCTCAGTTGTCCAATTCAAATGGACACGTGATGCTAGATATAGGGATCCAGAGGAAAGAGAAGGGGAACAAGTGAGATTTAAGTTTTATTTTCCCGGAGCCCAGAGACTTGAAGGGATATTAGTTGTTGATCCAGGAGCCACACATCACTAGATCCTTAGCTCCAGGTAAAATCACATGGAAGAGGATGAGGTTTGAGATTTGATTTTCGTAGAGTCTTGATACCCGAAGGAGATCTCAGCCATTGATTTAAGAGGATATGTGGAAGTTATCGGTATGGAAATATGGCGCACTCGTCGGTCATGACATATGGAACCTGTTTGACAGTGACACATGTCACACAGTCCAGGAAGTTGTGGGCTTATCATTCACTTTTTTTTTAGTGACATATATCACTTCTCTTTCATGACATGTCAGCTTAGCAATGACAGGTCATCCTCCGAGAGGTGTTGATTCAAAAATTTGAAGCTTAGCAATTTCACACTATAACTTCAATTTTATCAAGACCTTTTTCTGACGGTGCATGTGAATATGAAAACAACATAGAATTAAAGAATTAAGATCAATATCAGACAACACAAATAATGAAAACCATCAACAAATTGGACACAAGAAGTTGATAATGGAGTTCAGAAAAGTCCACCTACGTCTTTGGGCCTTTGTCTTCAGTGAGGGAGGCTTTCTCTATTCAATATTCAATTCTTTACAATCTGCATTAAAATCACATCATAAAGGGTTCTGACTGAATATATATATTCTGATCTGTCTCAAAAACTTGATGCAACCGATGACACTGAAAATGGAGTAGTATAACTCCAGAAAACTGCCCCCAAATCTCAGCTACTCTGCACTACTCAAGACTACTTGACCTTGACAAGTTCTTCCTCAACTTGCTTCAAGATTATTTGCTACTTCTTGCCTGATTAAAACCTCAGAATGGATTATTTTATATAGCCATGAGATAGAGGGATCAAATCCCAATATCCCACTTTTTTTTGCATTCAATTTGGCCCAATATCCACCAAGATATGGCCAAATAACCAAATCTGGTTAAAAATTAGTGAGAAAATCACTAAACTATAGGTTTAAAATCCATTTTTAACAAAATATGGGCATAATCCCCCAAAATAGGCACGCAACCCCTCAATACTCGGTCATATGCTATTAATATGGCCAAGCGCCAACCCAAAGGGCTGTGTGATGGCCTCTTTAGGCCGAATATCTGGTCATATGACAACAAACCATAGGACCACGCCTATACAAAATGCGCCAACCACCAAACAAAGCACTGGGTTATATGGCACCTTCCCATGGGATTGCGAGATGAAATTGAACTAACACCAAGATTCTCGTGCTTAATCTTCCATAGTGAAGTGCTCATGCCAAGGTGTGGTCATATGTGTTGATAAAGCCACGGGTTGGGGCTTGGCCCCAACCGCCTTCCACCACCACCTAATCATTTACAATGGTTTAAATAATATTTTGTGGACATGCTATAATAAGAAATATAATGGTGAAATGACTTCCCTCTTGTTCTAAGGTGCTTTCCCCCACCAAAAGTTACGAGTTTGAATCCTATGAACTCAACCATTTTGGCATATGAAACTTCGACCAACACCTGGGTGCCACGTGGCAACCCAAGTCTGGGCCATGTGGCACCTCCTTTTTCATTGGACTGATGCCACTTGTCAACCAATGATTCTCCCATGTGCCAGCTCTGTACCTTCCCTATCAGCAACTGGCCATGTAAGCACACCTGCCATGTCATCACCATACCTACCACGTGTCATGTTGTACGGACTACCATGTGTCCAATTTTTATTGGTCCAAATCAGCCCCTAAAAACGCCAAAAATGACTACCACGTGGCACGTTCTGGTGCTAGCATGTGTCTTGTTGATGTCATGCTGATGTCATCTACCATTTGTCCTGCAGATGTACTGCTAACGTCAGTAGTATGGATTGTTAACTTTGAGTTTAACTTTTTGCCAGTTTGACCTGAAATTCAGATCACGATATCAGGAGCATATGACATTCGTTTGATCCCATTCAAGTTTCGTTAGGTTCCTATTGATGAGACCTATGCACACATCCATTTTTATTTCAATACAAGAATATTGAGTTTTAGGCCTTTTTGAGCCCCATCAAGCTCCTGGATCACTCCTTCCCACTAAAGACCTTTTGGTCCCCAAAAGGTTTATTACATCAATAGACTACATCCTTACATCAATCGACTAATGAAAAACAACCTAGACTTAACATTAACTAGACTCAATAAGTGATTACATAAATCAAATCACTTTTATTACATCAATGACAATGACACTGACTCAATTTACATATAGGGCATAAAATCTACCTAGTTCCAGTCGGACGACCCATCTCCTGCCAACGGATTGTTGCGATCGTTCATCTTCTTCTCTGTAGCATCTGCCTGATGTCCTCTTCCAGTGTCCTTCTTCTCCTCAACAACGTCCTTCTATTACTTTGTAGCATCCGTCTTTTGCTCAGGCCCTTCATGCTTTGTTGAATGTTGCAATTCTAGATGCAATCTCCAACAATTATCCTCACAATGTCCTCTCTTCTGACAATGTGAGCAAGTGTTTCTTGCTCGAAGAAACTTGATGGAATCGCACCCTGACTGAGTCGAACCCCCCTTGGATTTTTCTTACCTCTACCTTGGTTGTGCTGACTTTGCTCGCAGATTCTCTTTGACCTACAGTGTCGCATCATCGAGTCTTGGCGTACTTCTTGTCGCCATGATATTTCTTCCATATACCTTCTGTTTCCAGTAGTCTGCAACACAATGGTTATGGCTGCTACAAAACATGCATGGAATCATTTTTCTGATAAGGTTCATGACTCTAGCATGCTCATCAGTAAAGGTGGGTGAAGGTGATTTATACCTTTTAACCTGTTTACCTTTCTTTTGTGACTCGTTGTTTGTGTCGTTGCTGGCTCAAGCTGCCTATTTTCCTTGTCAAGTCTGAAACCATTCTTTTGTCAATTCTGGATGCTTCTCCCAATAGTGGTCAACATCATGTCTGAACTTCTGATAGTGTGTGAAACAAATCACTGGACTTTCTTCCTCAGAATATTCTCCTACATATCCCAATCCTTCCCATAGTGGACGCTCATGCACTTCAATCGGCTCGGCTCTGCCTTGGCCATATTTTCCAAGGCCTTATCCCTTCCCGTATCTGAACTTTGATAGAATTCTCATACCAAATCCTTTGGTATGTTTCTCAAATTCTTCTATCTTCGAATGGTTGGACTCCACTTCCTGATCAGCTACAGGTGAGGCTGGAGTGTAAACAGTGCTTTCTACCGGCGAAGAGAATGTGCCAATGGCCTCTCCTATCGATTGCTCCTCAACTGGAGTAGCAGGAGTATATGAATCCTCCTCATCTGATTTCCTCTGAAATGGATGAGTTCCATCAACCCTGATAGGGCTCGGGCTTCTAACTGAAGGACTTCCTCCAAATGGCCTTGCTTCCATTACCAACATCAACGTTCACAATCTTTCCCTGTCTTCCTCGATAATCTGCACCAATCTTCGCAATTAAACGTTCTCTCACTGAATGGCTTGGTTAATCTCCTCAAGATCCTATAGTCTATCTCTCTTCAATATTTTTCCCATATTCACAGTTCCTGCAAATGTCATATTTCTCTGATACCACTTGATCCAAAAATTCAAAGCTTAGCAATTTCACACTATAACTTCAATTTTATCAAGACCTTTTTCTGACGGTGTATGTGAATATGAAAATGAAAAAGACTTAAAGAATTAAGATCAATAGTAGAAAACACAAATAATGCAAACCATCAACAAATTGGACACAAGAAGTTGATAACGGAGTTCGGAAAAATCCGCCTACGTCTCTGGGCCTTTGTCTTCAGTGAGGGAGGCTTTCTCTATTCAATATTCAATGCTTTACAATATGAATTAAAATCACATAATATAGGGCTCTAAATGACTAGATATATTCTGATCTGTCTCAGAAACTTGATGCAACAGACGCCACTAAAAACAGAGTAGTAGAACTCCCAGAAACTGCCTCCAAAGCTCAGCTACTCTGCACTGCTCAAGACTACTTGACCTTGGCAAAAGTTCTTCCTCGACTTGCTTCAAGATTATTTGCTACTTATTGCCTTCTTAAAACCTCAAAATGGATTAGTTTATATATCCATGAGGTAGAGGGATCAAATCCCAACATCCCACTTTTCGTGGCACTCAATTTGGCCCAATATCCACCAAGATATGGCCAAATAACCAAAACTGGTTAAAAATTAGGGAGAAAATCACTAAACTATAGGTTTAAAACCCATTTTTAACAAAATATGGGCATAAGCCCCAAAAATAGGCGTTCATACCCTCAATACTTGGTCATATGCTATTAATATGGCCAAGCACCAACCCAAAGGGCTATGCGATGGCTCCTTTAGCCCAAATATCTGGTCATATGGCAACAAACCATAGGACCGCGCCTACACAAAATGTGCCGACCATCAAACAAAGAACCAGGTTATATGGTGCCTTCCCACAGGATCAGGAGCTGAGATTGAAATAACACCAATATTCTTTTGTTTAATCTTCCATAGTGAAGTACTCGTGCCAAGGTGTGGTCATATGTGTTGATAAAGTTGCGGGCTGGGGCTTAGCCCCAACCCCCTCCCACCACCACCTAATCATTTACAATCGTTTAAATAATATTTTGTGGACATGCTATAATAAGAAATACAATGGTGCAATGGATACCCTCTTGTTCTAAGGTGATTTCCCCCACTAGAGGCCATGAGTTTGAATTCTACGAACTCAGCCATTTTGGCATATGAAACTTCGACCAACACCTGGGTGCCATGTGGCAGCCCAAGTCTGGGCCACGCGGCACCTCCTTATTCATTGGACTAATGCCACTTGTCAACCAATGATTTTCTCATGTTCCATATCTGTACCTTCCCTCTCAGCAATTGGCCATGTAAGCACACATTCCATATCATCATCGTTCCTGCCATGTGTCATGTTGTACGGATTGCCACGTGTCCAATTTTTATTGGTCCAAATCAACCCCTAAAAATGCCAAAAATGACTGCCACATGGCACATACTGGTTTTTCCACGTGTCTTGTTGATGTCATCTTCCACCTGTCCTACAGACATACTTCTGACGTCAATAGTATGGACTGTTGACTTTGACTTTGAGTTTTTGCCAGTTTGACCTGAATTTCAGACCGTGATATCAGGATCATACGACGTTTGTTTGAGCCCATTCAAGTTGTGTTGGATTCGTACTGATGAGAAATACGCACACGTCTATTTTGAATTCATTCTGAGAACATCTATTTTTAGGCCTTTTTGAGCCCCATTAAGCTCCTAGATCTAAATCTGGATCAGGTGTTATTGTTCAATGTCAAGAGTATCGTCCCCCTCCCCGAGGGCATAGTTTGGTGGATTCTAAAGTTGGCAGGTAGTTAATCTTGGCAGTAGCACTAAATCTAGTAGGTGTGACCAGATCGCAGACCACATCCAGATCAATGGTCATGCTTCATTGTGGGGACGCAACTTGCTCAATCGATAAAATTATTGAGCGGTCCTGCAATTAAAACCATGGTTTGGTGAAAGTGATACATGGTAGAAGGTGCTGGATTGCAGGCCCAAAAGAGGTGTGATTTCAAACCGCTTTTGACAACCCCGCAATCACGTGCTCATATAGTGTTTATTCTCAGAGCAGGATATGGTTGACCCCTAGGCACTAAGCCTCATCCCGATCTCGAGGGTTCAGTTAATAAATGAAAGGACTAGTGGTTGGAACCTTGACTCACTTAGTAATTAGAAGGCATGGAGGGCCCGACCGTGGGGACTTAACCGTCTCCCATGGTACCTCTATGGTCAAGTTTTCTTGGAGACCCATACTCATCTAAGCTCACGTCTGACAGAGGGATACATGCACAGTTTGAAAGAATACTTCTCGGATGCAATGCTTTGAATGTAGTGATGGGATAACACTTCTGATAGTCAAGGACTGATCCAAGTATAAAGAGATAGGTTTGATATTTTGTTAAACGGTTCAACTAGTTGAGAAAAGCTCCCTATTTTGGAATGTTTTGATGCCATAACTGTTCTCTGGTTATGTATTGGATTTGAGACTTTCTGATTAATAGAAGTTAGTCTCTTTTCATCTATTTGTAAAAAATATGCTAAAATAGTTGGGCATGGAGGATCCAGTCAAGGTTTGTTATGTTGTTGTAATGTAGGTTTTATTGTAGCAGTATCACAACCAATTTTAGTCATCTTCCTTGTGATATTTTCCCCTCTTACACTGAATGGATCAGGCATGGAGGATCCAGTCGAGTTGTTGTAGCTACATGGTGATGTAGGTTTGATCATTGTGTTGTTGTGACTTTGTTGTTTAGACATATTTTAGTGTTTGAAGCTTGAGCTTAAGAGTGATCTTGAGTCTGAGCTTTTCTTCTCCAAGCTGCTTGAAGGCCTGATGCCCATAGCAGTCTTGTACACCTTTCTTACTAAGTATTTCCTCTACTCACACTTAAACTCAATTCACTGACTGAAGTTAGTTGTGGCCCTCACTTCCCTGTGCATTTATTGTCTAGTTATGTGTTTAACATCATTCATATATTGAGTTTTGTCCATTTACATCCACTCATACAAAACCAACATCCACCAAAAAATATGATGGGTGTTGGGCTTATCCTCCCACAATATGAGGCTAACTCTCAGTGCTAACATTCTTGGCATCATTGCCAGGGAAAGAACTGAAGACATTTCCCTGCATAAGAATGACAACGAGCTTTTGATTCTAAAGCTGCATCAGACATCAGAACCATTGAAGATTGCAAATTGCACCTAGTGACTCCACTATCGAACACTCCACTGGGGAGGATCATGTTGACATAAATATGACCATACCAAAGGGGAAGACCAGGATCATTTTATGAGATTTATTCATGAAATCCTATTCTTGTTTATCATCTCATTTCTCTCTTTCCCTTAACATATAAAGAGGATTATCCTCTTCTTTGTCTATTTAGATGATAATAGGCCTTCCTTTATTTATCCATCCTTGGAAGAAGAAAACATTCCCTCTTATTGTGTTGTAGATACCGATATCGTGTCTTCACCTATGCCTATTCATAAATGTGAGATCTGTATTACATCTCCTCTTGAAATTAATCACCCTTGTAGCCCAGAGGAGGTTGAAAATAATTCATAGTATTCTCAAATCTTGTTACCCTTCGTTATTCCTGTTGAGCCTTGCCATCAACTAGTTAATCATCATGATCAACCCACTGCTTTTCAAATTAAAATAAAAAACAAGTTGTTTAAACCTTTAAGGATACCACGTGACCTTCATTCTTATCCTCGTTATTCCTTTGAGTATCTTCCTCAGTTTTCTTGTGAGGACCATATTATAGCTAAGAGGCATTTGGAGTCCTTTGAGATATTTGTTGATCAGTTTGATATTGTTCATGATGATGTTGCCATGAGGTTGTTCTCACAATCCCTCTCTGGAGATGTTGTTGTGTTGTTTAGATGTCTGGAAGCCGGTTCTATTGGCTCCTGGACTGAGCTATGCCATGCATTTTTAAAGTTTTGGGGTGAGAACAAGTCCCTTGATCAATACTGGTTTGATTTTAATGCCTTGAGGAGAGGGGAAGAGGAAGCCTTGGTTGTCTTCAACAGGAGGTTTTACAGTGTTTATCATAGTATGCATATGGAGATCAGACCCATAGATACTGTTTCCATGGTGTACTATATCATGGCTCAGCATCTAGAGTTGGTCCTTCTCCTAAGAGAGAGGAAACCTTCATCATTAAGACACCTGTTTTAAGATATCGAAGAAGTCGAAAAGAACATCAGGGCTAGAAAGGGGGTTCATATGCAAGCATATCTTGAAAACTTGCATGTGCCTAAGGAAGAATATTGTCAGCATGTTTCATATTCTGAGCAAGAAGATAGTGATTATGAATCAGATATGGAACAACAAGGAAAAGAGATTGCAGCTGCTGATGATTGAGAGTTGTTTTCGAAGGAGCAAGGAGGTTTTTTATTTACAAGCGGAGAGGCATTTACAGAGGAGCAACCTGGTCTTCTAAAGTAGCTAGGATTCTATCACACGTTTCATGATCCTATGGCTATACACATGGAATCATATGTTTCAGATTTTTAGGATTTACAAGAGCATACCACGAAGTATTTTCCTTTATACATTGAGGAAAAACGTTGTGTGGAAATCCGCCATTTTGTGCTTACAGAAGACAAAGGGCAGAGCTTTCCCATGTTTCCTATTTATGATTATTATCATTATTATCCTTGGTAGTGTCATGAAGAAGAAGAGGGAGAACCAAATGTGTAGTTCATATCCTGCCCAGAGCCTACAAATGAGAAACCATCACCTAGGATTAGTCATCCTACATCAACCATTCTCTCACCCGTGCTTGCCAGAGACATTCAACCATTTGTGAGAAGCTATAAGACAGAGCATGTTTTATATCACCAACCCAGTGGGTTTTGTCATTTTATCTATGAACCTATAAGGGAGTACATGGATTTGCATTTCCTTCATTTATTGGAGCCACTCAGCTTTATCCTGACTTCAACACTGAGAGGAGAGATAAAAAGAACAATCATTTTTCTATCACAGTTGAATTTTTTTTATTTGATCAGTGACAGAGTAAACAAGTTTGTAGCTAGGGAGTTGCTTGAATGGATATGATGGAAGTTTGCTTTCACCTACCACTTTGTAAAAATCAATTAGTCTAGGAATGTACATAAATAAGCTCCTCCTAGAGGCCACGTATTTTGATTTTTTTTTTAGGATAGTGTTATTTTCGGCCTTTAATTCTCAACATGATGGTTTTTTAGCATGACTTCATAGCCCAATGCATAAGGTGACTGGAACTTCTTGTTATCGGAAGCTCGTAGAGAGCATACCATCCCATGTGGAGCCAAATGTTATCACATATAGTTGTCAAGGGCAACAGGTTGTCCAAATTCACAGCCTGCACAAGAAATTTCAAAGCGCAACAATCAAAAAAGTCCATTTCGAGCTCGAAGTGCAAGCAACATGCGAGATCAGCTTCAATGACAGACATTCCTGAGAATATCAGATCGATGGTTCAAAGGAATCGTGGGTTTGAAATATTATTAAATTTGTTTGTTAAATATCTAAATTCCCAAAATCCGAAGTGAGCATGAGCCGTCCGATCTTGAGGGGGACAGGTGGCAGCCGATCCAAGCATTCGGGGAAATGAGCTTCGGGTGTTTTGAAGTGAGAAGTGCATAAAAATTCTGAAGAGATGAAGCCCGAAGTCCCGAAGAAATCATGGACCATTGATCTCAAAATCAACAGAGAGTCATTGATATTAGGGGTAGTTCCTCCCAAATTACCGAAGGCCCGAAGCGTCGAAGTGCCCTAAGTCCCGAAGCACCGAAGTTCCCGAAGTCCCGAAGTGCCCAAAGTCATGAAGACCCAAAACACCTGAAGCCCGAAGGCCCGGAGTAAGTCTCAACCGTCCAATTCAAATGGACACATGGTGCCAAATCTAGGACTCCAAAGGAAAGAGAAGGGGAGAAAGTGAGATTTGAGTTTCGATTTTCCCAGAGCCCAGAGACCCGAAGGGATCTTAGTTGTTGATCTAAGAGCCAAACCTCGCTAGATCCTTAGCTCTGGGTAAAAGCGCATGGATGAGGATGAGGTTTGATATTTGATTTTCCCAAAGTTTGGAGACTCGAAGGAGATCTCAACCGTCGATTTAAGAGGATACGTGGAAGTTATTAGTAAGGATATGTGGCACACTCGTCGGTCATGACACCTGACTCCTGTTCAACATTGACATGTGGAAATTAATCTGAGCAATCGTGGGCATGTCATTCTCTTCTTTTTTAGTGACACATGTCACTTCTCTTTAATGACACATCATCATAATAGTGACAGGTCATCCTCTGGGAGCTATTATTGTTCAACGTCAAGAGTAGTGTCCACCTCCCCCAGGGCACAATTTGGCAGATTCTAGAGTTGGCAGGTGGTTAATCTTTGCAATAGCTCTAAATCTAGCAGGTGGGCTCAGATCGCAAATCGCATCCAGATCAATGGTCATGATTCATTATAGGGATGCAACTTCCTCGATCGATAAAATTATTGAGCAGTCCTGAAACTGAAACTGTGGTTTAGTGAAAGTGATATGTGGTAGAAGGCGGTGGATTGCTGGCCCAAAAGTGGTGTGAGTTCAAACCACTTTTGATGGCCCCGCAATAATGAGCTCATATAGTGTCTAATCTGAGAGCAGTGCGTGGTCGCCCCCTAGGCACTAAGCCTCATATCGATCTTGAGGCTTCAATTAATAAATGAAAGGAATGGTGGTTGGAACCTTGACTCACTCAGTAATTAGAAGGCATGGAGGCCTAGACATGGGTACTAAATCGTCACCTGTGGTACCCCTATGCTAAGATTTTCCTATAGACCCATACCGATCTGATCTCGCATCTGACAGAGGGATACATGCATAGTCTAAAAGAAGACTGCTCGGATGAAATTCTTTGAATGTAGTGATGGGATCACACTCCTGATAGTCAGGGATTGATCCAACTATAAAGAGATAGTTTTGATATTTTGTTAAAGGGGTCAACTAGTTGAGCAGAGATCCCTATTTTGGAATGTTTTGATGCCATAACTGTTCTCTGGTTATGTATTGGATTTGAGACTTTCGGATTAATAGAAGTTAGCCTCTTTTAATCTCTTTGTAAAAACTGTGCTAAAACACTCAGGCATGGAGGATCTAGTCGAGGGTTGTTATGTTGTTGTAATGTAGGTTTGATTGCAGTGGTATCGCGACTAGTTTTAGTCAGCTTCCTTGTGATATTTTCCTCTCTTACACTGAATGGCTCGGGCATGTAGGATCCACTCGAGTTGTTGTAACTACATGGGGATGTATGTTTGATCATTGTGTTGTTGTGACTCTGTTGTTTGGACATATTTCAGTGTTTGGAGCTTGAGCTTAGGAGTGATCTTGAGTCTGAGTTTTTCTTCTCCAAGCTACTTGAAGGCTTGATGCCCATAGCAATCTTGTCCACCTTTCTTACTAATTCTTCCCTCTGCTCACACTTAAAGTCAATTCACTGACTGAAGTTAGTTGTGGCCCTCACATCCCTGTGCATTTCTTGTCCAAGTCAGTGTTGAAAATCATTCATATATTGATTTTTGTCCATTGACCTCCACTCATATAAAACCAACATCCACCAAAAACTTTGATAGGAATTGGGCTTATCCTTCCGCAATCTGAGGGTGACTCTCGGTGCTAGAAAAACCCTTTCCCATTCTTAGGTCATGAGCCTTCCCCAAGATTTCCCCACCCCAAGAGCATGGGTTTATGTTTGTAATATCCCTAGGCTGAACCCAATTGTAATGTAAATGAAAATGCACTTAAGCTAGTAAGTTGTTTGATATCATTTTGTATGCACATTTCATGGCATAGTGCGTGCTTGTACTGCACAGTAAAATGATGAAGTGTGCACATTCATTGATACTGCGTGGAATAACTTGAGTGCGCGTGATATTGAGGCCATGGAGCCTTTTGTATATATGTTGTGTTTTATAGGCGGGTGAGCCAATTATTATAATCTAGGATCATTATGTTTTGATTAGGCTGAAGAGCCTAGATGTTAAAGGCCAGGGAACCTATTTTTGTATATGTCTCATAATTAATATAAAATACATCGGTGTGCGCAGACTGACCACGATAAAAGAGATGGGGGACTAAACTCCACTAGTTAGGGAAAGGGTGGGGCCTAATAGTTGAGGAAAAGGGCTAAGCTAGGGAGCTTAAGCCAAAAAGGAATATGATATTAATATTTCTTAAAGTATAAATTATGGATAATTATTTTATCCTAAGTTCTAAAGTTTGGGACAAGTGGGCCAAAGTAGCTCCCAACATGACAAGTGTCAAGTTGGGGACATGCATACATATTGTTGGGACTTAGTTCATTTTCCCATTTTTTTCCAGGATCTTTTCCATCATTCCTGTTGTCATTTAGTCATCCAGTCAATCATTCATGAGCATGCACACACCCATTGAGATATCCTTCGTATCTTCACGACTGTACCTGAACCTGTATCCATATCCTTTTTTGTGTTCATGTAGTTGGGTAGCTTGGGAGCTGGACTGAAGAAGCGGGTTGTTAGGCCCATGGGATATGGAAGAGTCGGGTTGTCAGGCCCATGAGAAATTTATCTTTGGGTGAGAGAATTGTTGGGAGTTTATTTCCTGAAGGTGTTGAACTGTAGCTACAGGGCTCTGAGACTTCCTGGCTGACTTGTTGCTAAAGCCCGAAAAGGAAGTGGGGCAGTCGAAGGACTATTGAGAAGAGAAGGGGAACACTTCCTAGGGTGGGACAGGCATGTGGGAATGAGGAATTGTAGGCTGTTAGTTTGAGTTGGCACCTGTGACAGAGTATTTCCTGTTGTCCATGAGCCATTAGCCTGGTTAGGAAGCCCTTTACCCGGGTGGCGTTTAGTCCCAGCTCGGTGGTGACTCACTGTTGAGAGTGATGAATAGTGTATTCTAAGGCTGGGAGGTTCGTGGAAGGTCTGCACATAGTTGGTGACATTCTTACCAAGATAAGTGCCAATTGTGTGATAAATTTACATGCTGGATTGTTATTTACGTGCTTATTTTATGGGTTATCATATGTGCAGTTATAACTGTGTTTATTTTTATGGGTATTTCTTGTATATGTTGCATGTATATGTTTATTGTTATTTCAGTGTGAATTTGTGTATTACAGATGTATTTGTATGTTTACATTTTATATATATGCTTCCGCAAGAGTTCTGTGTGTGTATATTTTAATTGCATGCAGTTCAAAAAATTTATGTGGAATAACTCAGTTGGATACTAGGTATGTTACAGTATGTTCCATAGAGAGAAGGAAAGAGTTCTCTGGCATAGCGTGGCCTGACATGGATCATTGGGGACGTTACAATATGGTATCATAGCTTTAGTTTTCAACATTGAGCTTGGATGGGCCGAGAAAGTTGAGTTGAGGCGAAATGTCACAGAGGATTTATTTTCAAGTGGCCAAATTTTAGTTTGAAGAGCGTCCATGGTAAAAAGTAACAACAACTGGGCGGAATTGGGGAAAAGCCTCGATTTCTGTTGTTAAATTCATGAGAATATGGATAAATTTGGCCAAGTGATGAGATATTCCCAATTTAATATCTGTTCTAGAAAATTCATATATGGAATTGGTCGAATTTGAAGTCACAGTGAAGCCATGAAATTTCGATCGAGTTTTATAATTAAAATTCTCAATTCATGAATTGATTTTGGGAAAAATCTATTCCATAAATGTCAACCCAAAATGATTTGTTGTTGCAGAGGTTGAATTGGTGTTATCGAGGTGAAATTGAATGAATTTCGTGGTTGTTGAGTTTCCATGGTGAATTGGGGAAAAAGTTAGGAAAAAGCCCCAATTTCTAAAGCAGAATTCATGAGGAATTGATGTGCATAAAAATGAATGTGCGTGGGTGGGCGTACTAAAAATGCATGTTGCACAGTAAAATATTGAGATATGTAAGAATTCAACACTGCGCAGAAAAATGTTAGTGTGCAGGTGTGCATGATAAAAATTGGACACCCCACAGAAAAATGTTGGTGTGTAGGTGTGTGCACTAAATTTTGGGCGTCGCGCGGAAAAATGTTGGTGTGCAGGTGTGCACACTAAATTTTTGGCACCACACAGAAAAATAATAATGGTGCGCGTGGTGTGCGTAGTGTTGGTAGAGTGAAGAGGAGTTTTGTTGGTGCGAGTGCAATGTGGGTATATGTTGTCACACGACAATTTAGTGAATGGTGCGCACAAAGTATTGGTGCACGGTGAGACATACTAAACTATGGCAAGGTGCAATGCGTAGAGTATAATGTGTGTGGAATATCAACGCGCGATACAAAAACTGCGTGCACTAGCTATTAGTGCAAGAACCAAAACTATGCGTGGTGGATATTGGTGCACGACACAAAAGTGCGCGCAGTTATTGGCACGACAAAGAAGTGATGCATAGTGGTTATAAGTGTGCGAAGCACGATTTACCTTGTGGTATTGCTGCACATGGTAAATATGGGTGCACAAATTGGAATTTATGCGCGCGAAGTCGTTTGAAGGGTGAACAACAGCAGAAAACCAACGATTTTCTGCGACGTTTTATATCATTTGAACGTCATCTTTTTGTTGCATGTTTTTGAGGCCCTTAAGAGCATTTTTAGTGACTCAAAAGCCACAAGATAAAGGTGTGCTAAAGATACACTCTATCCCTATAGCTCAAATAAAATAGCTCAGAGAGGTCTTTCTAATTGTGTAAACCATTCGTCAAACAGAGCTTTTATGAGAAAGTTACAACACAAAAAGTGAAGGGTAAATTTTAAAACCCAACTAACTTCAAAGAGCCATAGCTTTCTGCTTCGAAATTAGATTGAGGTGTAGGAGCAGTCAATGGAAATATATTGATCCATAGAAGACAATACCAGAGTTCAATCAAATTTATGGGCATGTTAATAATGTTTAATACGGAAAATAAGGTACATGTAGCATACCATTTATAATATGGTATTTTGGTCTAGAATTTCAGCAAGTCGTAACTAGCAGCCAAGAACCTAGTGTAATGATCCCAAGCCAAATTTTTCACTTGGAATCACTAACTACCACTGATTTGTTGATGTGCAGGTGTTTATTGAGTTATCCAGTTATTAAATACATTCATACAAGATTCATCCAACACATGAAGATCACAATACATCCAAGATATAGAAGCACAAGCAAAGATCTGACCTTTATTATGAGCAATATGGAATCAATACAATAGATAGCTGATCTGGAACAATCCTCAGATGGGTGGAAAGAAAATAGATATGAGATGCTACAAAATTCTCTGTCGATACAAAATAAGCCTCCAAAGGCTAGAGACCAATGCCAAGTGCCAAACCCCTCACTGCTGGAAGATGCCATGCTCTATTGGATAACTGAAGCTCCTCAACAATTCGGCCCTGGTGCTAAAGATGTCCAATGACCTTGAGAAAGATGAAAAACAGTAGATCAGGTGATGGTAAGAACAACCCAGGTGCCCGAATATCCAAATCCACTCTCAAACCCTGTAGATCTGAACTCCTCCACTGAATGGTGTTGTTAAGTTCCTAACCCGCACATAGGTAGATCAATGTATTTGGA
Source organism: Picea sitchensis (assembly GCA_010110895.2). Classification (NCBI taxonomy): domain Eukaryota; kingdom Viridiplantae; phylum Streptophyta; class Pinopsida; order Pinales; family Pinaceae; genus Picea; species Picea sitchensis. The sequence continues at coordinate 37,407 of SNQJ01S0073678.1, forward strand.
TGTAATAAAAGTCAATATTAATAAGGCCTTCCAATAAAATAGAATAAGGCAGATGCAAGAAGACCTAATAGAAGCTTCTGCTTCTAGAAGGATCTTCCTCTAGATGTTTCTCTTAATAGACATATTTGTAAATTCTAACCTTGTACAATATCTACTGCAAACTGATATTCAGA
>SNQJ01S0073678.1:58840-75538 GCA_010110895.2 Picea sitchensis
GTGATCTGAGACATTTCTCTTACTGCTTCTCTTTTGCTGACTTTGAAAAGGTTATAAAAATGAACATTCCCCATTCTTTTGTGCCATAGACAACTTTCATCTTCCTTTCCTACACAACACTTTTCATTTCCAATTTCACTTAACACATATATGTTGCTTGAATTTCTTGCAGCTGTAGCGACCAATTTCCCTGAGCCTTCTTTTCTTATGTCACACTTTTGTGAATCAAAAGTAACTTTATGACCTTGGTCACACATTTGACTCCCACTTAGAATATTATGTTTCATATCTTCTACTAGTATAACATTTTTTGCCTTTTCATTCTTGTTCCTAATTCAGATTGTGTCTTTTCCAATGATTTTAGCTAAATCATCATTTCCAAAAGAGACTGATCCATCTCTTTCCTTTCATAATGTAAGAAACTTGTCTCTATCACTTCTCATGTGCTTTGAATATCCACTGTCAACATACCAACCATGTTTCTTCTGCTTAGCTATTAGAGAAATTGTGCATTCTTCATTGCTATACTGATCTTGATTTCTTATCCATGTCGTTTTCTGAGGTTCTTGTCTGTGACTGTTGTTATTCTATTGAGGTTCTTTAGGAAGGAATAACATTCTGCAATATTTGGCCACGTGTCCAAAATTGTTACATTTGTAACATTCCACTTCAGTTCTCAAAGATTCAAACCTGTTGTAACTTCTTCTCTGTGTTTCACTAGGTCTTATTGAATAACCCCTTTGTGTATGAATCTCAAAGTTGTTATTGTTCTTGTTTTTAGCTCTGCAATTCACAACTTTATGTCCAAAATTATTACATGCATAACATAAACCAAAAATTATAGTTTGATACCCGAGAGTTGAATATCTTCTAAAAGGAGGTGCTCTTATGAATCCTTCTTCTTCTTGAGGCCTCTCTATCTATTGTTGATTCTGAAATCTGAATCTTCTTGGTGGAGGAGTGTCCCTGTAATCTTCCTTGTATATCTTCCTATCCCCTTTGATTGTTTCTGCATAAATTTTTGGATATGTTTCTTGCTCTATTGTTTTGGATATTGATCCCTTTATTGTCTGATTGTATCCAAGTTCAGACTTGTCAAGATGAGAGTTTTTACTACTGATAATGTCATCTAGAAATTTTGAGCTATTCTGCATATTTTTCTTTTGAATATCCTTTCTTAGTGCGACAATCTCTACTTCCAAGTTTCCAATGATCCTGTCATTTTCTTCTAGATTTTCTTTGAGTGCTTCATCAATTTTTTTATCTTCTTCTATTTGAACCTTCAATTTTGTGATCATTTGTTCTAGTTCTCGAGTATCCTTTTTCTTGTCTAGTTCTGCTTTTAGTTTCTTATTTTTCTTCTTTTCTCTTCTAATAACTTCTATGGCACACATCAATTCTTGTCGATAGCCAACTTCTTCTTCTTCAATTTATTCTTCAACTTCTTGATATTCTTCTTCAGCTTCTTCATATTCTTCTTTGGAGTCTTCTTTGTCAGAGTCTTTTACTCACATGAATAGAACTCTTCCTGTCTCACTGTCACTAACTTCATCTTCATCTAATGATTAGATGTCTTCTTTGTAGTTCTTTTTCCTTTATATGTGTGTTTTCTTTTTGAGTAACCTTCATCATTTCTATTTTTCTTATTAGGACATTTGTTAGAAAAATGGTCAATACCATCACAATCAAAACAAATTAAAGGAAGCTTACCTCTATACCTACCGTCGGTTCCCTTGTTCAATCTTTTGACGAAGTTGGCCACTTCTTCATCATCTTCTAATACGTCACTGTTGTTGCTATATTATTCTTGTTCCTTTTCTTTTTCTTTGATCTTTTGGATGCTTTGAAGGATGCTTCTTTTACATATGGATTTTCCTATTCAGTTCTCATTTCATATGCTGTCAAGATTCCATGCAGTTAGTCCATGCTTATTGAGTTTAGATCTGATCTTTCTTCTAGTGTTGATATCTTAGGGTTAAATCTCATATGAAGAGATCTTAGTACCTTTTGAACAATTATAGATTCTTCAATTTCTTCTCCCAATCCTATGATTGCATTCACTGTTTCATCGACTCATAAGAATTAGGATGCAATATTCTCATATTCCTTCATTTTTAGTTGTTCAAACTGACCTCTGTAAGTTTGAAGCTTTATTTCTTTGACTTTTTTATCTCCTTCATAAATATTTTGAAGCTTGTCCCAAATCTCTTTAGCGGATTTACAATGTGCAACTTTAGTGAATATTGTATCACTGAGACCATTCAAAAGTGAATTTTTGGCTTTGGAATTATTCTCACCGAGTTTCACTTCTTTTTCATTTGTTGGCGAAACTGCTGGTGCTATGTATCCATCTACAATTTATTTCCAAACTTGAAATCCTTGTGCCTGTATATATGTCTTCATCCTTATGCTCCAAAAAACATACTTCTATCCATCAAACTGTGATATTCCATTTTTATGCAAGTTGGTACTCTCCATGATCTACCTTTCAGTGGTTAAACTGATTTCTGAAGGAACCTACTCTGATACCAATTGTTGGATTACTGAGAGGAGGGGTGAATCAGTAATAACATAATTATAATATTTTTTCTTCAAATAATACAAGTGTTATATCAATGTAAAATTATTATCCAATAATGAGAAATAAGAAATGAACAATCACACACATACACAATACACCAGTGTTTTAGGTGGAAACCCAAGTTGGGAGAAAACCACAGAATGATTTTTCCTATATGTCTTGAAGAATTACATTCATTGGAAGCACCAACTTCCTTTGTTTTCCAGCTGCAGCTGAAAGGACACTCCAACCCCCTAGTTTCTCAGGCTACAACCTGAGGGAAGATTCAACTCCCCAATTCTCTGGCTATAACCAGAAGGAGGCTACAACCCCCTATGTTCTCTAGCTACAACCGGAAGGTGGCTACAACCACCTATCCTTTCCCCGTCCAACTTTCCTGAAGTAAAAGTAGAATGATGGAACCACTGTCACCCTATCACTGTGAGATATACCACTGTAAACATGTACCAATAAACCTGAACCATGCATCAACCATGCATCAACTTGTATCTCAATCTGTAATCAGCTTGTACCATAAACAAGTGCATCAACCATGAACCAACCTATACCAAACAATATGTAATCAACCTGTACCATAGAAAAGTGAAACCAACCATGCACCAAGTGTTAGCGCTTTGTAATTTGCCCAAGGCTGTGATGGAAGTCACAGAGGAAACATCAAAACCGCTTCGAGTCTTGGATCTATCCCTCCAAGACTCAGAGAGGGATCTCTCTGTCTGATATAACTTTGTTTGAAGAGAATATTAGGCTAGTTAATGGGTTAAGAGTTTGGATTTTTTAATTGGTAAGAGCAGAGAAAAAGGAACCACGGGCAATGGAGTTGCAATCTCAAGCTCAATCAAAAACAAGTTCTACAGACAACATTAAAGGGAAGGGTAGGCACTCTTGGTGGATTCTTTGAATTTGATTTTGGATTTAGAGGAGAAATATGAGAGGACCAGGCAATGACAGGGAAATCAAGAATCCTGACATTAACCTTTGAGGAGAAAACATCGATAATTATGTCAAAGCCAGAAACAGAGTGTATGTCTCAACAAATTCTATTCTTCGAACTTCTTTGCATAATTCAGAGTATGAATAACTTAAGAAATACAACGAAAACAAATTACAGTGAATGAGGAAAGAATCACCACCAAAAATGACACATGAATCCTGTAGCTGCTGAGATTGTATTATTGAAATGATGAAAATACAAAAAGCTTAGTGAGTTGCTTTACAAAAACTCGATCCTGGTTCCCTGACTGATCAACCCCTTTTACATTGAAAATCATCTCTATAAATAAGAGAGATCTCCCCATAAGTTTCGAGAGTCGGTTTTAACCGCCTTGGCAAAAAATAGGCACAAATCCCACAAAATCTAGAACTGTCCGCCATGAAAGACGGACCGGTTTTCTGCGAAAAAGGGGTCCAAACAGACATTTTTTTATCTTCAATGATGACACCTGTTCAAAAACTAAAGGAGGTTATTGGATATGGGCATATTCTGGAAAAAAACCTCCTTCGGTTTCACCAAATTCGTCCCCAGCTGGTCGTAACAGCTCCTGCAAAATCAGGACTGTAACGGAAAAGCGAAAATCTGGAAAAAAGGGCCTCGAAGATGGCTTCGATTCTCCCTGCTCGTGGCACCTGTGAAAAAACTGAGAGATTTTTTTTTTCTTCATCCCGTTACGGAGAAAAACCTCTCTCGGTTTTTAAAATTCGTTCTCATTTTCCCAAAAACAGCCTCGGACGAAGACATGCTGAACAGGCGAAAATAGGAAAAAAAATGACAAAGACAGTTTTTTGGGGACGGGTGGTATTCTGGACCCCCCCGGATGACAAAGACCTAGTTTTTTGGGACTCGTGGTATTCTCGACTTCCTGGAGGTGGTAAGCTTTGCCTTAGGAGGGGAGGGGGTGGGGTCCGATGGGAGGGAGGTGACACATGTCCGTGGGGTGGTAATGGAAAACAACCATCCTGGACCCCCCTCTTCCCCCTCAAGCTAAAGCTTGGATGGTGAGGGGTCCCGAAAATCTCCCCATCTCGGCTGATTTAATCTTTTATGCTCTTTCATGTGGACTTGATGTGAGCCGGAATCAGTGGGCAGACCTAGGATAGTGCAGGTTCTATAGTTTTTTGTCATTTTTTTTATGTACTTTATTATATGTGCTTCATTTAATATAACTCTGGTACTATATTTAATTTTTTTTTTTTTTTTTGTTTTTATATGTTTTGTTTTATATATATTATGTTTATATTGTATTTTAACATTTATTTTGTTTTATGTTATTTAATGTTTGCTTATTAATTTTATTTTATTTTATATTTTAATATGTTTTATATTGTTTTTGTATTTTATTTATTAATTTGTTTTATTTAATCTAAAATCCAACTTAGCTACTAACCTAATCTGAGTATTATTAATCACACTAATTAATTAATGATTGATTTATTATTAATTTACCAATTAATTATTAACTAATCCAGCCTATTAAACTAACTATATTATTAATTAGTCTAACATAACTAACTAATATAATCATTTGTTTATTATCCTGAGTGGGTTTATTCATGGACGGGTGATGGTCGAGATGTGGCTCAGGGATGAAAAAACAAGGGAATGAGTGGCGCAGAGGTGGATGAAGGATGCGGAAGAGGTGATGGGATCGGGCGAGAAGGATGGATGACACATATAGATAGGTCCCATCGAAAAAACCCGCCTCATTCCGACTTCCATCGCTAAAGGCGTAACGACCTGGGGGTCCAGAATCACCTATAGACTATCCATAAGGCAGGTTTCCATGACAATCGTAGATCTATGCACACTTTTTAACCACCATTCCGGACCCCCCCACCGTTAAAAGTAGAATACCAGGTGTCCTAAACTAATCGTCGCTAGCTTGATTTATGCACCACTGGGGACGACCAGTCAATCTAAGCACATCTTTTATTCTCCAAAGCCGAATGCGATATGAGCAAAACTTAGGATAATGACTTTGAGGGTTTGCAATCATTTTGAAATGATTTGGTGAGATGAAATATTATTTGCAAACCTATACACCCAGAGTGAAAATTTCCAATCAACAGATGACCCTATAATTCATAGGATCATCTATAATAAAGGGTTCCAATTGGGATGGCGTTTTTGGAAGGTGTCAAGGAACCACACTCAACATGTAGACCTAAGCTTTTTATCCATTGTTGATCCTCAAATTCATTCTCGCACCCGCATCTCCATTTGATCTTGCAACTGAAAACGAACCCAGATAAACACTGTTGAAAAAGAGATGCTCGTAATGTTGAGCTTATTTGAAACTACTACCTACCCTACACTAATATAATTTATCGCTCTAAATGATAATAATTCCAATGCAACAACTTTAGTTTTTGACCATAGGACTGCTTGATCATTGTTAGCACAAGGGCAAGTGCCTTGACCTTGCCTATATCGATCAAAACCGCAGTGAAAAGGCCATTGCTGATAACATGATTGATATTTACCATAGAGACCTCGACAATCTGAGATAGATTGAGGCTCTACATTGAAAAAATTCTCCATATAGGTAACTACAAGATCAAGGTAGAAATGACATGTTACTTGATTTTTGGATTCTTCCAAGTGAGCGACATGCTCTAGCACTGTAACTATATTATTTTCATCCTCATGCATTTCTAACATGGCTTCAATCGCTTTGATGGCTTTGTAATGTGACTTCACAACATTACCCTCCAGAATCAATCGCTTTGATCATGTCAATATTATCATAACTTTTTATCTCATGACTCGTGAATGAAGAATGATTTTGACCATTCGGGTCATCCAACCGATCAACTATTAGATCCTGAAAGGCCTCGACAAGATCAAGGTGATTGATTCAAATGAAATTTCTTGAATTTTTATGTATTTATCCTTCAACACTTGTCCAAGAGTCTCCTTCTAAAACTTGAAATGAATTAAAGCAATGGTGCCAAAGTTATTGTGGATTAACTCATAATTTGTTCTAGGCTCCTAAGATTTCATCAAGAATTTGAAAATCAATGTAGGTCATAATGCTGACTGGGTGTAGAACAACCTCCATATCCTTAATGGCATCTTTCAACTCCATTGATCGTAGAAATTTGTCGCCACTATTTACAATTTGCCTAGAGTTTCTTTTCAGAATTGAAAAGATGAGAAACATAAGGGCAAAGTGTTTTCACTAACTCTGAGATTTTCTGACTTTGATCCTTGCTGTCATCATTTCCATGTGCATATTGATTGTCATATCTAAGTTGCAATCGATGTTCTTCCCAACAACATGTCGCTGGTTTCTCCAACAATCAACCTCTATTTTAGCTTCATGATCATGATCATACTGGTCACACTTGGGTGGATAATCCAAGTAGAATGCCAAACATGCACATAATATCAGCTGGTTGTTCCTTTGCAAATTGAGATGGAGCTTCATCTTTGATCGTGTTGTGAATTGAATACATGAAATAATTCATTATCCAACCATGGTACCAAGGATGAACAAAGAAATGATTGGGAATAGTGACCACCAATGGAACATGATGTCTTTAAACAACAAGTTTTTCTCTTATGAAAAACTTGTTGTTCAAAGACAAGTTTTTCTCTTATGATAATATTATGCATCATCTCTTCCATGGCACAGGCCAAAATCTCCAGTTTAGCTTCTAATGACTTCAACTTCTCCTTTTCTTTGTTCTTTACCTTTGACCTTTGATCAACAAGTTGGTTTCCACATCAATCGTGAATGTTCTCCGTGATTTCTTCTCGAGAGTTGCAGTGTTCCTTTATTTTAATTGGAATGCCATCTCAGATCGAAGGTATCCGGTAATGCAAGTTGGATCCCCTGTGGCCTTATATCAACAAAGAATAGGCGATATACCTTATTGAACTTCGGCTGAAACCCATGTATTGTTTCCCCGGGTTTTCTTTTTAAGTGGTCGTATTCTTCTAGGAGGAGGAAAACATTTCCCATGATCACCCACCTATCTAAGAACACTTGCATGAACTCCATGGAAAATTTATGATGCTTCAAATGGTAGATTTCCTAAACTAATTTTTTAACTTTAACTTGCAAAGACAGGGAAAACATCCCTGGATACAGCATATCATCTTCAACCTCATAAAGGTCAAGGAAATCCCTCGCTATTTTAGAATATGTTTTTCAACAAGGATCTTCCCATTTTCTCCATCAAACCCAAGTGCATTATTGATGTAATTGACAGGGAGGTCATGGAGAATGGGAGGCAAATCTAGAGGTTGATATCTGCCTGACTTTTGTAAGCACAAGAGATGAAGCAAGAGGCTTACAACCATCCGTGAGGTTTTGCAAGAGTTGGAGATAAAACATGAGGCTTTATGTCTCACTAGGGTTTCTACAGTCTCACACACCTGTGCACATCCCAGATGTATGAGTATGTACATAATCTACAATTAGAGAGATGATCTCTTGAGGTTGAAAATGACTATCCTAATTTCAAAAATATACTTGTGACCAGATCATGATAAGAGAGAAAGTAACTGTAGAAGATGAACCAATATCATGAATACAATTTGAGCTTGAGTACCGAGTCTTTCTAGGCTGCTTGGCCAAGCTTTAGATTCTTCCTCCAGTGGAATCTCTTGAGTTTGGTAACTGTCTGAGTCGATTGGAGTCTCAGTGAATGATCTAGTCTTTCTCGGGTGTCCTGGTCAAACACCACCATCATTGATCAGATCTGAGCTTTGAAGTGTGATTTCATCGGGGAAAGAGTTCCCAAGAGGTCGCCACTATGTTAGTAGTCTATAATTTGCCCAAGGATGCGGATGTATACTACAGAGGAAAAATCAAATCACTGGTCTTGATCTAGCCCTCCAAGACTTAGAGAGGGATCTCTATCTGATATAAATTTTGAAGAGAATATTAGGCTAGTTAATGGGTTCATAGTTTGGAGGCCTTTAATTGGTAAGAGAAGAGAAAAAGGAACCATGGGAAATGGAGTCAATCTAAGCTCAATGTTCAAGTTCTATGACAAAATATAGGTGCTGCAGTACCTTTGGTGGATTATTTGAATTTGATTTTTTTGATTTAGAGGAGCAAGATGAGAGGACCGGGAAATGACAGGGCAATCAAGAATCCCGAAATTAACCTTTGAGGAGAAAACATGGATAATTATGTCAAAGCCAGAACAGAGTGTATGTCTCAAAAAATTCTATTCTTCGAACTTCTTTGTATAATTCAGAGTATGAATAACTTAGAAAATACAATGGAAACAAATTACAAGTGGATGAGGAAAACATTACCACCAAAAATGACACATGAACCATGTAGCTACCGAGATTGTATTATTGAAATGATCAAAAAACAGAAAGCTCAGTGAGTTGTTTTACAAAAAACTCGATCCCTGTTCCCTGACTGATCAACCTTTTACATTAAAATCATCTCTATAAATAAGAGATATCTCCCCATAATTTTCGATATTCGTTTTTAACCACCTTGTCCAAAAATAGAAACAAATCCATAAAAATGGAATCGTCTCCATGAAAAGATTTGACCGTTTTTCAAAAGGGTCCCAATGTGACGTTTTTTCTCTTCAATGATGACACCTATTAAAAAATGGAAGGCATCATTGAGGATGGGCATGTGATGGACAAAACCCTCCTTCATTTTCACCAAATTCACCTCCACCGCTCTAACATCTCCCTAAAAAATCAGATTCCTAACGAAAACGAAAACTGGAAAAAGGGCCCTCAAGATGGCTTCGATTCTCCCCGCTCATGGAACCTGAAATAATTGGGAGAGGGTTTTGTTCTTCATCCCATTATGGAGAAAAATGTCTCTCAGTTTTTTAAAATTTGTTCTCATTTGCCCAAAAACAACCTTGGACGAAGACATGATGAACATGCGAAAATAGGAAAAAAATAACAAAGGCGCTTTTTTGTGATTGGTGGTATTCCTGACTCCCCTGAGGTGGTAAGAGGTTTAGGGAGGGGGAGGTCCACCTGAGTAGGGAGGACACCCGTCCGGGGTGGTATTGGTAAACTATTGATCTCGAACCCCTCTAAAGTTCGGGATGGTGAGGGGGGGTCCTGAAAATTCTCTCATTCATTGATTTAATTTTATGTTTTTCAAGGGGGCTTCTAATGAGCCGGAGCTAGTGGTGAGTTAGGATATGTAAGTTTTCTTAAGTTTTTTTTATATGGTTTTTATATGTACTTATTTAATATAATCTAGATATATTTAATTTGTTTTGTTTGTTTTGTCTTTGTTTTATATGTCTTTGTTTTATATATATGTTTTATTGCATTTAACATTTATTTGTTTTTTGTTATTTAATGTTTGTTTATTAATTGTGATTTTACTTTTTATATTTAATATGTTTTATATTGTTTTTGTATTTTATTTATTAATTGTTTTATTTAACGAAAACTAACCTAGTTACTAACCTAATTATATTATTAATCATTAATTAGTTAATTAATTAATGATTGATTTTATTATTAATTAACCAATTAATTATTAATTAATACAGCTTATTAAACTAATCTTTATATTAGTTAGTCTAACATAACTAACTAATATAATCATTTATTTATTATCCTGAGTGGGTTTATTCGTGGACGGGTGATGGGTGATGTCAGACAAAATCTAATAAGGGAAATGAGGGCACATAGGTGGATGAAGGATGTAGAAGAGGTGATGGGATCGAGAGAAAAGGATGGATGACACGCAAAGATAGGGCCCACCGAAAAACCTCTGCCTTGACCCGGACTCCCTAATTGCTAAAGGCGTAATCCATCGAGGGGGTTCTAATCACTGTGGACCTATCTGACTGTGGTACCTCCATGACAACCGTAGATCTGGGTGCACTTTTTAATCACCATTCTAACCCCCCCGCTAAAGAAGAACAATGAGGGGGTCTGAATCCACTGTCATCCATTGATATACACGCCACTAGATCAATCGTCAATCTAAGTGCATTCTTTAATCTCCAGGCATGAATGCAGTATACGAGGCAAAACCAGGGGCTTAATGACTTTTGAGGGTTTGATTTTTCCTTGAAAATAATTTGCAAGATGAAATATTATTTGGTAAACCTATATGACTAGAGTGAAAAATTTCTAGTCAACGGATGATCCTATGAATTATAGGGTTATACACCTCAAGTATGTACCAATCATGTGTCAACTAATTATCAACTATGAATCATCAATATGTACCCAACATCATGGATGATTTTAGGGCTAAATTTCTCTCATGGGCTAATTTTCCATGGTTTTTCAAAAACTAGATTCTCTATTTTAAAACAATTCATCCAAATTCTATAGGATAAAATTATTTAACCTTAAAATCGCCAAAAGTTTATGTAAAAACTATATAAAATCCTTAAAAATTTGAATATTTTTACAAAAATATCGCCAAACATTTATAGTTGGCATATGAAGGATTAGTAAGATTCGCCAAGGTTTCTACATTTTAAAATAAATTTCCATCCTTAAAATCATCCCTGACCAACATCATCAACTATACACCTCATGTATGTGCCGACTCATCAACTACTTGTCTCAACCATGTACCCAACTTGTACCTCAACCAAAATCCTTCATCAATTTCATCATACAAATATGATTTATAACTATGTAATAGACCTGGTTTATATGGTCACATACCTACAAACCTTAACTTTAAACAACAAGAGACTAGCATTTACATTAAACTTTGCTTTAGTCTCACATGACTAGTTTTATATTAGTTAACAACCCTAACTTGAAATAATATTAACTTTTTATGTGTAATGAATAAAGATATGAAACTGATACACAATGTTCTTCAGTGTGTTTTATGAAATTCCTCTAGGTGTCACTACTTGGAAACTCTCAGAAAAGTAGTTATAGAAAAAATGGCATACCTTGTTGAATTCTGGCTTATTCTAGAGAGCGACCTTGTAGAGCGTACCCCACACGAAATGTTTGTTGAATCGATTTGAAACTGTTACAAACAATACTAAAGAATGTAATATAAACAACACATTTGTTCTTACAGAATTTGTATCTGTTATGAAGAAGTTATGATGTTTTTACTCGAAACACTTGTTTTTGACTAGTTTCAGGACTAACCACAAACCCGATTTTCCACGGAGTGTAACTCCAAAAATACAACGACCCACAAGATGAATATTTTACCAGAAATACTTGGATATGTTTCCTCATTGGAATAGAAATTTCATGGTTTGAATCATTCTAGAAAAAAAATTATTGCGAAAATGGTGAGATGACCTGTAAATAAGATACCTTAGAAAGCATCATCAAAAGAATTTATCATTCCTTGAATTTTGGCCTTCTTTTCTTCACCTTCCCTCAAAAAATTGGCTTAGATATCCTTTGGTTACCTCAGAAACCTATAGGTATTCAATATTCTCAAGTGTGTCTAAAATGAGAGAGCCTTGCCTCTTATTTATACTCTCCAAGTAGCTTCCTTAAAAACATCTTCAAGATCACTTTGCCCACTTTCCTTATTTTAGGGTTAACCCACTTCTATTTTCTCCATTAAATTTATTATTCAAAAAAAATATTTTTTATTCACTTTGAATTATAGTACACTCATCAATTTACTTTATTATTTACTGTAATATCCCTCGGCCAAACCCAATTGTAAATGTAATGTAAGTGTACTTAAGCTGGTGAGTTGTTTTGACATCATTTTGTAACGCACCTTTCATGGCATAGTGCACACAAGTACTGCATAGTAAAATGATGTAGTATGCACATTCCTGGATACCGCATGCAGTAACTAAAGTGAGTGCAGTATGGAGGTCAGCGATCATTGTGTATATGATTTGTGTTATAGGCTGGTGAGCCGGTTATTATAAGCCTGGATGCTTATGATTTGGAATTAGGCTAGTGCACCTAGATGTTAAAGGCCAGTGCACCTATCTTGTATATGCCTCATGATTAATATAAAATACATCGTTGCATGTAGACCGACCATGATAAAATATATGGGGGACTAAAATTCACCAGTTAGGGAAAGGGAGGGCCAAAAGTTAAGGGAAAGGGATAAGCTAGAGAGCTTAAGCCAAAAAAAAGGAATATTATATTAATATTTCTTAAAACATAAAGTATGGATAATTATTTTATCCTAAGTTCTAAAGTTGGGGACAAGTGGACCAAAGTAGCTTCCAACATGRCAAGTGTCAAGTTGGGGACATGCATACATATTGTGGGGACTTAGTTCATTTACACACTTTTTSTCCATCACCTTCACCATCATTCAGACGATCATCTCTCCCATGATTCCTGCCATCATTCAATCAACCAGTCAATGATTCCAAGACCATTTCACTCACGCAGTCCGTTATCCTTCAGACATTCATTTTCATTGTTTCAGAACATGTTTCCATAAACTTTTCTTGTTGGTGTACCTGGTTATATTGGGAGCAGAATTGAAGAAGTGGGTTGTCAATCCCATGGAAAATTGAAGAGGCGGTTTATCAGGCCCGTGAGAAATTCTCTGAGTGAGAGAATTGTTGAGGAATTGATTTCCTAAAGGTGCTAAATTACAGCTATGGTGCTCTGAGACTTCATGTCCGGCCTGTTGCTAAAGCCTTAGAAGGGAAGTGGGGAAATCGAGGGACTGTTGAGCAAAGAAGGGGCACATTTACTTGGGTGGGACAGGCATGTGGGGAATGAGAGGTTGTAGGCTATTAGTTGAGTGAGCACCTGAGATAGAGTCTTTCCTGTTGTCTATGAGCCTTTAGCCTGGTTATGAATCCCTTTACCCGGGTGGAGTTTAGTTCCATCTCAAGGGTGACTCACTGCTGAGAGTGATGAACGATGTAGTCTAAGGTTGGGAGGTTCGTGGATGGTCTGTACACAGTTGGTGACAATATTTCCAAGATAAGTACGAATCATGTGATAAATTTACATGCTGCATTGTTATTTATGTGCTTATGTTATGGTTTATCATATATGTGATTATATCTGTCTGTATGTTTATGGGTATTTCCCTGTATATGATGCATATCTGTGTTTACTGTTATTTCCGTATGAAATTGTATATTTACAAAATGTAATTGTTTGTTTACGTTTATATGTAAAGCTTCCGCAAGAGTGTTGTATGTATATGTTATAATGGCATGTAGTTTGAAGAGAAACTTTATGTGGCATAGCTCAGTTGAATACTGGGTATGTTACAGTATGTTCCACAGTGAGAGAACGAAAGTGTTTCCTCCTATAGAGTGGCCTGGCCATGGGTGGCTAGGGATGTTACAATATGGTATCATAACTTTAGTTCCAACATTTAGCCTAGATGGGTCGGAAAGGTTTAGTTGAAGTGAGTATTCACAAGAGATTAATATTGAAGTGACCAAATTTCAAGTCACAGAGCGTCCATGGAAAATGTTGGTGTGCAGGCATGCATGGTAAATTTTAGCACCACGCGGAAAATGTTGGCATGCAGGTGTGTGCGGTAAATTGTGGCACTGCGCGGAAGAATATTGTGTGCAGATGCACGTGCTTAATTTAGCATTGCATGATGAGCACACACATAGTAATGTGCACGTGGGGTGTGCAAGTATTGCAAAACACAGAGGAGTTTGGTTGGTGCACACAGTATGAGTATAAGTTGTCTCGTGACAATGTAGTCAATGGTGCACGCATATTACTATGCACAGTGGATATTGGTGCACAATGAAAAATTAGTGCGCGCAAGTTATTGGCGCGATAGAGAAGAAATGCATAGGTGATATAGGTGCGTAGAAGCACGATTTACCTTATGGTGTTGTTGTGCACGATACATATGGGTGTACAGGTTGAATTTTTGTGAGCGCGAAGTCGTTTGGAAGGAGATGAGTTTGAGTTTAATAGAAAATTTTGCATGGTATTAAAACACACACACACACACACACAACCGCATCGGAGCATTATTTAAAATGAATTCAGAGTTGGTTTGAGAATAAATAAATATAGTCTAAATTTCTAAGCTAAGAGAATCTCAGAAATGAATTCTGAGTTTTATATTCCTCTGATTCAGACATATGAAAGTGAAATATAAGCTTACAAGAAAAGAATACTGTGAAAGAAAACAAGACTCATAACACCACCAGTTATAATCTTGTAATAAACAATTCAAAATCCGCTTCTGCATTTATATAATCCTATTAATCCCAAAATTACAAAAAGGGAATGATAACAGTTATCCTATTGTAAAGGGATCGTTTAAGAATAGGACTATCATCTCTGGGGCCCCTTACCTCTACTACCCCCTGTTCCAAAAATTACTAAAATGTACTTTTATTCGAGGACTCATTTCAACTTAGCGATCTCCTCCTTCAAATAATCTAACCAAACCAGTTGATTCTCTCCAACACTTTCGGTCATTTTAGCTGCAGTTTCCTTCTTCTGTCACTTTCTCCTTTTCTTCTTAGTAGCTGGTTGGTTGATGACTAAATCCTTCATAGTGGGATTCAACTTGAATTCCAACTACGATTCTATAGCCGGCTCTGTGTGGAATTTAATCGCTAGAATGTGAGAAAGTACCCTTTTCCTCCTTATTCGCAGGAAAGTCTAGCATGTTGCCTGAATAACCAGTCTCACTGTATTTAGCCTTGTCCATGTACCTTAGTTTGTGGATACCGAAATTCTTTTACAGAGAGTAGAAATCTGAGCAATTTGGATATTACTCCGTTTATGGATAAGATGATGTCTCCATACTTGAGAATTGGTATTTATAGAATCCCAATTATGAAGCACAGACAGACTACGTACAAGTGTGTTGGGTTTCCATGCTTGGCTAATCCATTTCAAATCATTAGATTTTGATTTCATTACATGGAAGTGTTCAACTAACGTCACATGGATGTGAAGTACCGAATGAGTGAAACGGGGTGATCTGACTAGCCGTCACCCATTCCATGAGTGGTGGTTTTGACATATTGAAACACGTGATACCATGTCTCGGCAAAAGTGGTTTTTGAAAACCGCCTTTTGCCCAGATGTATATCTAAAGACACCGTACATCTATGTTCTCAATACTTGGGTCTTATCTAGAATTGTCATGGTGATGACACCAGAAAATCAGAAGAGATAATTATAATGTATATATTGAACGAAAATGGTTCATATTTTTCATGAATTGTTGAATTGTTAGCCTGATAAGTTTCGATGGCTGCACGTTTTGTAGAATTAACAACAACTAGATCAGATCAGATCAGTGCAGAGTCCATAGGAATGGAAGAGGCACAGGGGAATTACAGTCAGCTAGATGAGAGCAGAGGGATGGATGTCCATTTGGGCATTGAAGGAACAAACTCCAATAGACATGGAGAAGAAAGGAATGAAAACATGAATATGGCAGAGACCATTAAACATTTGCAGAAGGATGTCCAAAGCCATAAAGATGATAACGAAAGGATTATGAGAGCCAAGGAGTAGCAGGATGACTGCAACATGAAATTATTGGAGGGATTGAACAAAATATAAAAGAAATTTGATAATGAGAGTGGCTCAAGCAAATATGGAATTCACAAGCCTTCAGATGAGAAAATAAAATCAAAATGTGTTAGTAGACACCACCATCACTCCCCAAGGAATTCAAATAAGAGAGCATGCAACAACTCAAGTCCATCCCCTGTCAGAATTCATAAGAGGTTTGGGGTGGATGAGCTACGAGGAGAAATGAACAAAATAAAACCTCCTACATTTGATGTTGAGCACAAGAAGGATGAATATGCAGAAACATGGTTGCTGGGCATGAGAAAGTATTTTCAATTGCATAATTATTTTTCTCATGCAGAAGGTAGAATTGCTATCTATAAACTCAAGGGAAAGGCCTCCATGTGGTGGGATCAACTTGTGCAAGTGAAACACATTAAAGAGAAAAGTGTTACTTGAAGAGAATTCAAGAAGTATTTTGAGAAGAAATACTTGACTAAGAGATACTATGACAAGAAAATGAAAGAGTTCTTTGAACTCAAGCTTGGAAGTATGACCATAGATGAATATGAGAGAAGGTTTCTATAACTACTGAAGTATGTCTCTTTCATCAAGGATGAGACAGTCAAAATTAAAAGGTATTTGAGTGGATTTCCATCATTCTTTAGTGACAAAATACAGTATGATGATCCCAAGACATTGGAAGAGACCATAAGGC